>OX451218.1:113493638-113677888 GCA_949628195.1 Phasia obesa
GAATAAAAAAACAACTTGCATCCATTTTAAATGTGCATGATTAAAAAAACAACTTGCATCCATTTTAAATGTGCATAAGCTTGGCTTGTTGTAAATAGTATAGTGGTATAAGTAGCAGTTTAAATAAACAACAACGAACAAACAATACATATATAATACCTTAATGTATATGTATGTATGTATGTATGTATGTATGTATGTATGTATGTATGTATGTATGTATGTATGTATGTATGTATGTATGTATGTATGTATGTATGTATGTATGTATGTATGTATGTATGTATGAATGTATAAGAACCATGCATGGTTACACACTGACTTCTACGTGTATTTATGTGTGATGGAAACTACTAAGGGATACTAAATAAAGGATGTGTGAAGGTTTTTTTTTTAATTTTTGTGGGTTTTTGCTTGGTGCATATAGATAGGTTTATAATAGGTATGATGCAAATTCTATTGTATATGTGGCTTGAATGTATAATAAACATAGAATTATCATTGTTTTCATTGCTTTGAGAGTTGTCGGCTAAGAGCACTAAAAAAACAGTTAAGGTAAATTAAGAACAATACAATTGTTTATAACCAAACATTTAAACCTCCATGGTATACACTTATATAAAAGAACATTGTTAAGGCGTTCATTGTACTAAGCTAATGGATGAAAACACAAAATGGCAAGAACACTTAAACAAAATGTTTGAAATTTTTGAATAATTTTTTAAGCGTTATTTTGCTTTAAAATTAAAATATCTAACTCTAAGTAATATATATTTTACATTATTTTCTCATTTTAGAACATTATCACGTAAACTAAAACCTCATTTAGTTGCCGACACCGTTAAACAATATATTAGTCGAGCGCAACGCCCTGCTAAAGGAACTGAAGAGCAGCAGCCTAACATGGAGTTTTTACGTGGTGTTTATGCGTTTATGCAAGTGAGTAGATCATCGGTGAGTGTCGCTTATACCATTTTAACAACAGTACTAATCTATATATAAATTTCTTCTATTTTTTGTTACATGATTAATTTTGGTTGGACAAAAAATATTTTTGAAATGTACTATTACTTAACCACCTTTTTAATTGAAACCTGCAAAAAACAAAAATCTCTAAATTATAAATACTCCTAAAATACACATACTAAATCTTAAATTTCTCCCTAAAAATATTTTACGAGTCATGTCATATCCCAAAATGAAATCATTATTAAGCAACTACTTTATAAGAAGTCCTGGAAAGTCATATATTTGCATTTTTATTTTATTTATTAATTTATTTTTATAACTTTATGAAAATTAAAATTTATCAAGTTTAGAACATGACAGTTCAATTCTGTAAAAATTAAACAAAATATACAATTTTGGTTTAGATTTGTTAGAAATGCAAATAGAGGTTTAGAAAAAGATTCGCCTAGTTTTCGTTTCTTTGTCAACAACTTTCAGTAAAAATAATTGAATGAATCGCAATAAACGAATAAATCGAAATTAAACGCTGTACTTTTTATTCTAAACTCTCTCATAAAATTGTTTGCATGCTAAAAAAACATATTTCTAAATACTTTCTATCTTTAAACCAAAGTTGTATATTATTTATGCTTTTCTAAACAAATTAATACAATGAAATAACAAATTATAAAAAATTAATTCATGCATAACTTTTATAATATAAAATTACAAAGTTTAAAAATTTTAACAAAATCCTGAGCGAGTGAGCGAGCGAACGAAAATAAATCTATTAAAATAAACAATTAAATAAATTACTAGAAATTATAAAAATATATAAAAAAGCACAAAATCTTTCTTAATAAAAGATTGAGTCGAGCAAAAAATATAACCAAAATATATAAATAACATAAAAATCATCGAGAACAAAACAACCAAACAAGGCCAGAACGAAAGAAAAGGGGTAACATAAAAAGCACAATTTCGTACCACTGCATTATTTTAGATTCCTTCAAATAATTACTTAAAGTAATAAATTAATTATTTAGGCTTAAGTTCTTAATTATAAAGAGAGATAAAGAAAAATTAAGCCTAAATAATTAATTTATTAATTCAAAAATAGTTTAAATAAAATTCATATAATTACTTAAAGTTTTTTCTTCTAACATACTATGAGTTTCTATTTTTACATACTATCTCTTTCATTCTCTCGATCTCTCACCAATTTACAACTTTACTGAAATCACTCATTAAAAATAATATGGAAATTAATAAGCAGACATTAATCATACAGACTTATCAAAATACGATACGTTCTTTAAGGGATATAAGTATAATAAATAGAAAAAAGCAACAAAAAGGAAAAACACAAAGGATTATTAAATTTTATTTTCAACAACACAAGATATCCAAAATATTCAAATTATTAAAAAAAAACTAATATTTTAATTAAAATGTTTAATTATCTTTACATTGACTTAGTGGGGCAAAAGGAACAAATTATTATTGTTTTTTTTTTATTCTTTTTTTTTGTTGTTGTTACTAATAATCTGTGTATATAATACATTGCTGTCTTTTGTTAACTTTATTAAGTTTTCATTTGAAACTTATTGTACGGTATAACTTTTTTGTATTTTTCGACTTTATTTTCATTATTCCTGAATAATTTTTTTCAATGTTTATTTTGCTTAATTTATTTTTTATCTTGTTTCTATTGTCTTTAAAAAGTTTATATTGTTTGATGTATATCTAACATAGCAGCTTTCTTGTATTAGTTATTAAAAAAAAGGATATTGTCAAATGATTCACATTTAAAGACCATTCTTAAGAAATTTTTGTACATTAATTATAAAAATATTTTTTTAGGATTGTTTAAAGGGTAAAACTTAGGTACAAAAAAAAACTGTATTTGTCATAAATACGTTCGTTCCAACATAAAGCAGTAATTTTAAACTTTAAAATTATTTTTTAAATAGTTTATCTTTAAACTTTAGTTATGGTAGTCAAACGTATGTTTTGCAAAAACAGCTTATATCTACCACAAATACGCAGACGTTGCAATTAATAAGTTGTAAATGAAGTTTTTATGATTTTGAAAAATAGCTTGCAGTTTCTTAAGCTTTTTTCCAATTGCAATTAAACATTGAAAAGAGATAAGCAGATATTCATTTCGGTATAACTTCCTCAAAAATGGTGCATAATAATTAAAACTTTGCACATAGATACTTTGGAGTAGAGTAATGGTGCCACTTACTTAAATTTTGCTTAAGTCGACTTAAGCACTTATTCCTTATTACCACAGAAATATATGTAGGTGAAATCACTTGCTTACCCTTAATGTAGAACTATATGGACTATTAGACATGCCAATCTTTTCAAAAACAAAATTCTTACAACAATTAATTTTGATTGCACTAGATTGTTTCAAATATATTTTTCTTTTGCTTTAGAATAATTCTTAAAAATAAATCAATGTTTTTCTGTCTACGTCATGGCATTGAACAATTTCTGAATTTCTTTTCTAAATCTAAAACCATTCCGATTGGGACGGTAACTACGGAATCATTTCAATTCCAAACGGAATTTGGCATATGCCTATAGTACCCGAATGCCAAAGGTAACATACAACCTGTCAAATGATCCAGAAATAATTAATAAGTTAATGTAATGTAATTTTCCGAGCTTTTTTTATAAAGAAATTACATAACTTTTAAAATAATTATTTCTACAAAAAGCTAAAAATATGAAAATAAATCAAATCAAACCTAATTAAACATTACAATTTTTATATTCGTCAAGAATATAAAAAGTGAAAAGTTTAAAGTATTCTAAGAGTCTTTTAAGACAGTTTTCGTTAAATTCCCCCATATATATTCTTAATTAAATTCAGACACTTAAAACTAAAACATGTATGTACATCATCTTTTCAAACGTCAAATTTTTGCTTACGCTATGATTTATTGATCATTCTTTCCTCTCTATCTTACAATTGTTAGTATTACAATAGGAAAAATATTTGTTTGCTTTAGTTATGTAAAATTGTTTATTTTGCTTAAATTCTTTTTTTTTTTTTGTTAAAAAAAATATTTCTCTTACTTGAAAAAATGTTTTTTATATATTGCTGTTTTTATCTTGCTTGAGGAAATGAATTCTTTCTATTAAATTGCCGAAGAGAATCAAAGCCATGCCTTAAACGGGACTAAGAAAAAAGTACATAATACAAGAAAGTACATAATACAACAATAAACAGTAAGAAAATAACAGAACAGAATAATAAATAATGAAAGTGTTAATTTAGAAATAAATAAATTCTACGTGTTTAATTTCCTTCTGTATTATTGTACGGTTTCCTATTTTTTAGTAACATTTTGGTTTCTATATTTTTGTCTTCCTTAATTATATTTGTTGGTCAAGAATGAGTCTTTATACATAAATTTATATATTTTTTTGTTAATGTCTACGATTTATTTTGTGTTTTTTTTTTTGATATCTTTGTATATTTTCATTTTCATTATTATTTTATTTACATTTATTTGTGTTTAAGTGCATTTTTTATATGTTTAGTTGTTGCCTTCTTTATTTAAAGTCATTATTATTAGTGTTTATAAAAATTTTCTGTGTAAGAATTCGTACAAAGATTTGATATTTGGTTACAATTGTAAAATGCAGAATTATTTTTTCTAAAGAATTTGGATTGAATATCCTAAGTAAAGCACATTAAATGTACGACATTGACTACATAAGATTAACTAACTTAAAATAAAACAGGCACAAAAAAGTGCCATTATTATTATTCTTTTTTAAGCGACTTTAAAATAGAATGAACGTTATCAATTCGTCTGTATTCTTTTAGTAAAATTAAAGAATTATGGAGTTTCAATTTATTACATATTGTGGATTACTATAGCTCACTAAAATAAAATGTAGTAAAAAGCTTAACTCAAATATTAGATGACGAAATTTGATGTATAAATCCTTTTTTGAACCACTATTGACTGAAATCGAAATTTACACGGAATGTGTATTATTTGCTGGGTTCTACAAAAAATAGATTTAAAAATTTAAGGGTTTGATTTTGCGAATACAGCTTTATCTTTTGGACTGTAATTGGAATACACTTAAAATTTGCTTAGTTTGTGTATTTTTTTTTTTCCAATATATCGTGATTTAGCTTATATGGTTTTATTTTTTTACCCGTTATAGCCAGACACTTGAAATTTTCCCACACAGTGTATTTTTATATCCACTATAAAGGTAATTCTTAAAGACATGAAATTTTAAAATAAAGGGTGTACACATACAAGGTATGTTTTTGACGTATGTTATTTTTAAAACATACAGTTTAATTTATTTTAAACTTTTATCTCAGATTCGACACATTCTAAGTGGGTTTGGTTTGCAACAATTACTCAATATATGACGCAAGCTGACGAAAGGGACTTTATTCTGTCAGTGTAAAATTTTCATTACGGGATAAAACAAAATTCCATGTTTTTTGTTGCACCAAATGATATCTTAAGATCAATTACAACATAAAACTTGTACAGAACTTCAATCTCGATTATCTCAAAACTATACTTTTGTACTAAAAACTTCAAAACGCCATAACTTCGTCAACTTCTAAGATTTTAGCCTGTTTTTTTTTTTTGTATTGCGTCCAAAATTTCGATTTCAATTTCGATCCCTGGCAAAATAAGGTTCCTTTCGTCATATATTAATTTATATTGTTCATACTAGAGAACATCAAAGACTGCATGCTCTGTTTTTTCAGCAATCTATTATGAAAAAAATATTCTTCTCATGTGCGTGTTAACATGTATCGATACCATAAAAAGCATTTTTCAAAATATATTTTTAATTTTATTAAACAAAATTTTTAATATTTCTTTGTTTAATATATGTGAGAAATTCTTATTTTTGTTAGTGTAATTTTTTCTTCAACAATAAGGGCAAGTTTTTCTATATTTAAATAAATCTTGAAATATCTAAGAGAATTCAATTTTGCAAACTTACATAAAATAAAGAAAATGAAGCAAATTAAAAATTTTATATTAAAGGATTATGTGACTTTCGGCTTCATACACACAGTTACACAAATTATATACATATATTTATTATTTAAATGTATTTTATGTATATTTGTATTAAATACTTGTACATTGTTAATAAACTTGACCTTTGTACTTCTATGACTTACTTAAATGTTTTAAAATGTACACATTCACATCCAAATATAGAATCCCATGTAACTGCACCAATATGAATGTGAAATAATGTTGTAAATGAAATTTTCAGTTAGTGTATATAATAAAAACACTTAAACATTCTTTATATCGCCAAATCTTATAACCAACAACTTGTACTTACTCATATCTGTTTATTAAACATGCCAATGCATACCGGTATAGCATCGTCGTTTTATATACAAAAAAAAACAGATTCATTTGATTAAATTCAAAAGAGTAATATACCAATTATTTAATGGTTTTATAATAATATAATATTAATGGTTTTATAAATTCATATTATCAAAATTAATACCTTAAATTAGGTTAAACCTTCTCTTATAGTTGAAAATAATAAGTGAAATGAACCTGATCTTCTTGTTAATAAAAGAGATTACAAAATGATTATTTTTTTCATAAACAAAAAATAATAACAGAATAGATTTAATAGTAACAATAAATATGATAAAAGATAGGTATATGTGTAAATTCCATATTTGTAATTCGATTTTTTAACAAGTTTGCTCAATGCCATAAATATTGTAGTAATTCTAAATTCTTTAAAATATTAATAGTTAAATAGTAAATAAATAATATTTATAAATATAAAAGTTATTTATATATTATTTAAAAGCCAAATGTAGTGAAACTGAGATACTAACTTATTTCATCTTCCTATCTGATGTACCATCACCACGAACTAAGTGGGCTTAATTTCTTTTTTAGTAGTTATGGCTGGTTTTCTAGCCACTTCCAGTTGGCGCCAGATAGCTATTTAACTAATAGTCCAAGTCAGTTAGCCTTCCATATCAGTTCGTTTGCTCCCCTTTTATACATCTCTTTCCTATTTTCTTTTTAAACATTCTCCCTTCGTTTAGAGCTCTTCTCTTATCTTCTCATTATTTACTCTTTTTTTCCTGATTGTCAGATCAGTAAATTGCTAGACCTAAACTAACTTTTCTAGTCACTTTACTTTTTTGCATTTTAAATATTCTTGTTTATGCAAGACTGATTGCAAAAGATGTTCTTATTAAGAAACTGCCCGCTGTCTATACCTATAGTTGATAACAAAATCGAATAACTGTGGTAAATGGCATAACCAATAAAAGAATCCTAGCAGAGTTATTCAAACTAAAATCAAAAGTGATAATTCCTAAAAAGGTTTTTAATTTTCTTTTGAAAAAATTAAATTATTGCTTTTATCTGATTTTACGAATCGGTCGTAATAAACTTACTTTCTATTTAGTTATTGTTCATTTCTAAATAAATACTTACGATTTCGTAACATATAAATTTCTAAAAAAGAATTTTTTGCTAACTTTAAAATTTTATGTCAATGTTATTTATTTAATTTTTTTATATAAATCTTAAGTACAAGTATATGTTAAAATGAAAAATTTGAACAAATTTTTCTTGAATTCAATGACATTAGTGTGTAATTAAGTCAAAATCACTTTGAAACTAATTAACATGAAAAATAGCTTAATAATTTATCGAAAATTGTAAACTTAAGATTTACCAGTTTTTTAGGATGTTAGATGTTTTAATCATTCTTACAGCATTTTCATGCCAAATTGGATGATGTTATCCATATTGTATGCGCCAACTTTGTAAACACTAACGAAACATTAAAAATGAATGCCCAAAAACAAGACAAGAAATTTTCTCATACTTTTAATGTTTAACCATTTAATTATTTTAAATTCGTTTTAAAGTATATAAAAAACACTAATATAAATTTTTGCAAAAACAAAAAACTCTAAATTCACACACATTCTCTTAAATCCAAATCTGGACACTTCCCTTCGTATTAAATTACCAGATTTTATTAAAAAAAAACAAAAAAAAAATACTTGTATATGGAAAGCTCAAAATATACAAAACAATTAATATAAACAATTTTTCTTAAAAAATCTTTTTTCTTGGGTACTGATTTTAAATTAAATTGAAAAAAATCCTAAATAAAACCAACATACAAATCATATCCAATTAAGGTGGACTATCAACATCAAGGATATGAAAATGAAACTGCTGAACAAACCTATCCAGAACAACAACAATTAGAAACAATATCAACCCAACCAACAACAACAGCTTCCATTGCAACCACTCCTACTTTTAATAAAACTGCAGGACATTTGAATGGCAATGAAAATGCCGCATTACAAGAAGAATTAAAGCAAAGATTTGCCAAAAATAAAAATATAAAAGAGCACAAAGATCAGAAAATTGATTCTCAACATCAGCGGAAAACCCAACATAGTAACCAAATGGAACGTAGAAGGCAACAATAACATAGTATTTTATTAAAAGAAGATGCAGCAAATTATATAAAAAAGGAAACATGATTAAATGATAAAGAGTTAAAAATTAACAAATAACATACGTATAAATATAAATATATTATCAAAATCAAATTCATAAATATAATGTGATCATTATTATAAGAAAGCAATATCTATATAATTGTAATTATATACACCTTCAGAAATATAAAAAATATATATGTAAATATATATTTAATCAAATCAAAATAAACCGAAATCAAACACGTATTTGATGCAAGCTATCCATAAAAGCTCTATTTATACATACAAAAATATCTTTATAAAAGAAACCGAGTGAGATCTATTAATATAATATCTAGAAAAAACATTAAGCTGCTCTCAAAACGGCTGGTTTCATTCAAACAGATAAAGAGAAAACTTATCTTTACTGTATTAATACATACTTCTTCCTCTTCTTCGTAGCATTTCTTCAGTAAAGAATTAACACCGGAAACGAGAAAGAAAATTCATATTATTATTTAAACAAAATACTAATACTATACTACTTTTATTAGTAGAAATATTTATGTACAAAACTTAAAGTTAATTTGTTTGATTATTTTTAATGTACATTTAATAATAAGAAATTAAACAACTTTAAATGCGAAAGGATATAAGAACTTCATCATATAAATATTAATATACAGGAGCGAAAAAAAAAATAAACAAATATATATTTATAAAAATTTCATTCAGCCGTGCCTTTTTACAATATTATCGTGCTTTTTGTATATATTTTGTAAATCATCTGTATTGTCGTTGCCGTCGTCGTCGCCAATATCAACGCCATTGACACCGTAGTCATTCTGTATATATAAATTTAATCTGTAACATAAATCTCAGTGAACTCCAAAGTGGTTTCATCAAAACGCTGAACCACACAACGATTTTCGTACGCATAGTAAAAGAAGATGGTAAATAATATTTTCTAAATTTTCTTAAGAACTATTAATTTAAATTTTCCTTTTTGTATAATTTTATTTAAAAATTTTACTCGTTTTATTTTAAGAAAATTCAAAAGCCTTTTTTATTTTGAATAAATTTGCAACATGATTATAATTTTCAAGACACTAGTATTCGATTTTAAAAATTTTTAATTTTTTATACTTTAATAATAATGTATTTCTTATTTTTTATTTTATTTCTATTTCTATTTTTATTTTATTTTATTTTATTTTGTTTTTTTTTTTTTTTTTTTTTGTTTTTCAAATAACAGCACCTACTGTGGGGATGCAAATAATTAAATATGTGTACCATATTACAAGCAACGAAACGAAAATCGATATTTTATTAAAGAAACTTAATAAATGAACAAAAAGTAACAAACAAACGTTCGCATCGCTTTTTAAATGAGAAAAGAAAAATAAAAAAATTAACAAAATAACCAACCAAAAAATCATTTGCTCGGATGCTGCAAAAATATGCTGTCGTAACAAAATAATATAATATACAAAAAAAATTTCACATATATCTTTTAAGACTTTAAATGAAATCATCATTTGGTATTAAATACAAATACGTTTTACACAATAGCTTTTGTAAAAAAAATATAGTAAAGGTGGATGGTATTTTTTAAACTTTATTAAGTCTCAATAATCAAGGATTCAAAAACACTAATAATTGCAGCCGAATATTTAAAAACAAAATTTACTTAAAAAACCTTTGATATGTCTTTTGTGAACAATCAATAACGATGACTATTTTTTTGTTGTTTAAAAAAAAAATAAATTAAAATTTTTTACTTTTCGAAACAGCTCTATTGCCGCGTATATGTATGTCTGTTTTTTGATAAGAACATTTTTAAAAATCTAAAAAAAGAATTAAGGACTTATTTATGATATTTTTATTAACAAAAAATTAAAAATAATAATTAAAAACTACACACAGCAGGAGCAAGAAATTCGCAATAAATATTGCACTTAAGAAAGTTTATATTGCATATTATAGCCATCATAATCTATTAATATGTGTTTGTAACACTACAAAACTACTATTATTGCTAACTATTTACTACTACATATGCGCCTAATATAATATTATCTTACCTATAATCTATAATTATCTATATATGTGTGTGTTCGTATATAATAATCGTATATGGTAATATCAATAATCGAGAAAAAGAAATACATATGTAATATGGAAAACCAAAGCAATTATTTACAAATTATTAAAATAAAATTTTATTTATTTGTGCACGTAAATTGCAGCCTATTTTACAATATTATTTATATCATTTATTGGATACAAAAAGATCTATTTATATTATGTTTAAATAAATTTTTGTTTTCCTTCTTGTTTTTCGACTTTTATCATTACTTATGAAAGTATTTGTTTTTTCTTTATTTTCTTTTTAAGAGTTTTGTTTTCGTATGTAGTTAAAAGAAGTAAGAATTTGTAAATTAAATAAATTAACTAAATTAACCGTATGATCATCATGTACTATTTCGTATTAATATTGTAAATAAGTGTGTTTATGTGCATGTCAGCTATAATCTTCACTGTGACATTATTTTTGGAATATTTGTCTGTCATATGTAACAAATTTTTTTATTTGAATACAAAAAGTAAGTCCATTCTAATCAGATAAAACATTTTCAGATTCTTGTTTAATTGGGAGAACAAATGAATTATACAATATTAACAAATTAATTAAATTTTTAACATCTAACAATCAATTGAACCAATTACAGAAACATTCTATTCATTTTTAACTCAACTAAAATAAATAGAAAAATTTAATAGGTCACGACAAATCACACTCTTATTCGATGCTTAATAACTTTTAAATCAAATTAAAAAGATTTAAAACCGGTATAGGATCTCTTTTATGAAGTATTTGCTATACAAAGATCGAGAAGTTTTAGTTCAACTGAGTCTATTTGACATTAATTTTTTTACGTCATTACCGAGGCCCATTAATTTAAAGCAGAACCGCAAATAACGAATATTTTTAAAATATAACTTAAAAATCTTACTGAAAGAAAAGTACAGTATACATAGTGAATCTTTTAACATGGACTAACCTAAGCTGCGTGATAATTATTATAAATATAAACTCATATGTAAAAAATATTTTGTAAGTTTTATTAAGATGTTTCTTTTTGCCGGGAAATATTAGTTTGTTTTCGATTTTGATTTTTATTAATAGTATTTATATTTTTATTTTTATTTTTATTTATCGCAGTGAAAACTGCGATAAATAAATATCTGAAAAAATAATCTTTACTTTTTAAGTGAAAGGTAAAAAATAACTTCTATTTTCCAACCAAAAATTAAAACTAAACAAATAAGAACCAATGCATTACAGGTTATTCTATGTTAAAGGGATGTAGTTAGTGTACTTTTTATACATATAGTATTTCTCCTTCAGTTTAGTTTTTTAAATTAAATTATAAACATTTTAACATATCTATATCCACAATGAAAATTTTAATACAAAGTGATAACACGAATTATCGTTAAATTAAAAAAATACAGCTTTTTTAATGCTATGCAAAATAGAAGAAATTATGAGGAATGTTTAAACGTTTTATGTTTATAAATAAAAACCACAGGTTTTGTTAAAATTCTAACCAAGATCTATCACATCAAGGGTAGTTGCGATAAATCAAGTTCATTATGCTAGAATTGTTTTCACTACGGCTTACTTATAATATTAAATAACGTCTTTCTTGCCACTTAAGGAATCGTGCAATTGAAACAATATAAAATTGCAATAGCTCTAAATGTGAATGAAATCATAATAAATAAAAGTCAATCGAAAATATCCTAAAATCCTCAATATTGAAGATGCTTGCCTAATCTGACAACATTGGTAACAGTAAGCCACAAAAGCTGTAAAATTATACTCTTTATTATTAAAACGAATCGTTAAAAATGTTATATTTTGTTGACAAATTATTAGTTATTTAATGTGCAAAAGAAAAAGCATTCAATTTGAGCATATCAATTCGTATGAAGGAGTGTTAACGTTCTTTGCTTTTAACCAAGCGCCTCCAACCAGAAAATTTCGTAAAATGAGTATGTAAAGATGCCTTTGCACTATGGTCGATTTTCTTATTTTATAACTTAGTTATATGTATAAGTGAATGATAGAATCTAAATATAAATAAATTTATGTGTACCTGAATGGAAAAATATTTGAGGGACTAACAGTGGTATTCTCGAATAATAATTTTTGTGACCGACTTCAGACGACAGTAATTAAATAAGTAATGTATTAAGAAAGAAGCTTCATTTTTGCATAGAAGAGCAAATCATACATCAAAGAGTTATCCTGCTAAACTAAGATTAAAATTAGCTCCTATTTAACAATCTTTTTGCAGGTCTTCAAGTTAACTGTTTAAGAAATAATCAAAGCGGAGTTTAAGCAGTTTAAAGTTTAAGAAGTTACTAATAAATCTGTTTATTGTAATATTAATGTTCATAGTAAATAAAAATCTACTAATGAAATTAAAATGATTAACAGTTATAAGCTGGCTTATAACGAATAATATGAAAACATTTTGTTTTGGATAATATGAAGCGCAAATTTTAACAAACTACTTTATCCGAAATTAGAAACTTGTAACAGGTATGTATTTTCTACATAATAAATTTCAAATGTGTTAATAATGGACATATTATTTTTACTACAAGCTACAATGCAAATACATATATTTCCTAAATATAATTGAATTAATTACCGTAATCTATAAATAATAAAAGATAACAAGAAGTAGTTGTCGTTGTTGATGTTGTTTAATAAATGTGCAGTAATCCTTTATATAAAAATATAAAAGAAAACTAAAAAATCTTCAAACAAATTTTAATTTATTTATTATCTTATGTACTATATTTAAATAAAAAGAAATTTGATTCAAAAAGATTTAGTTAAAAAAGAGTGTTGTGTAAAGTTTTTGTATATTTTATGTTTGTTTTTTGAACGAAAATTAATCGATTTTTTAACAAAAATGTAAAACAAATTAAACGGACAGCATATATGTTGGCAATCGAGCAACTGTTTTTTTTTTCCTTTAACTCCAAAGCTAAAAAGAATATTTTGAATTTTTTACTAAAACTGTACAAATCTAATTAATATATTTTTCGATTGAAATTTCGATAATTTATTAAATACAAAAACTGATTTTCTTTTGTTTTAATTAACTTATTTAACTGTTTCTGTTGTTGTTTTTTTAATAAATATACTTTAAACAAAATAAACAGCTATACTAACCAGCAAAAAAAATTAAATATATCTATATAATTACTAACTAATTAAATACCTAAACACTACTTAATCATTTAACTAAATATTTATCAATAACACAGTTGCAATAAAACACTTAAACACATTTTAATACCTAACAGTTGAGTTGAAAAACGAACTTAGTTATATTAAAAAACACACAAACTCCAATTAAAATTATTTAAAATTACACCACAACCACTATTAAAACCAAATATTTACTACTCACTATATACAAAATATATTTGCTATTTACTTAAAAATCTACTTATAATCCTATCAATTTATGTGCCCATTTTATTATTTTAAAATTTGAACTTTGTTATGTCTTTTTTATTTTTCATTTATATACGTTTTTATTGTTTATATTTATTTTGTATGCAAGGGCGCGTACATTTGAAGAAGGGCTTAATTTATGTGTGAAAATTTGGTTAGAGTATACTATACGTATGTATGTACATGTGTATATGTTTGTTTATTTTTGTTTAGTAAAATTTTTCATTTTGTTTTTAATAAATAATTCTTATCGACAATTAAGAAACTATTAGCTCAACTACTAATATCCATATTCTATACTATTTACACACTAAACTCTGCTACTAATTATCTTTATATATACATACTGAAAAATATATAAAAACAATATAATACTTTTAATCTTGTACATGTTATTAATATACTTATTTGTCGTAATTCTTATATAGCAAGTGTATGTGCACTTAATGGCATTGTTGTATAATCTCAATAATAATATGAGCCTTGTGTAATTATAATTGGCTTTTTTGTACGTTGCTACTCGTAATCTAACCAACATTTGTTTTTTATTTCTTTTTTGTCTGTTAAACACAAATTAAACACTTAAAAATATACACTTTTTGAGGAAAAATCTATAGATTCTGTATTATACAAAGGAAATGTTTGAATAAATTCAGTGTTAATAAATAAAAAAAACCTTGGGACATTATAAAAGAAAAATACATAGTTTTCGGAGCAAAAAAAAAAACAATAACATCAATGTCGATATTAAATACATTGGAGAGCGACTTAAAAAAATTTAATTTCGGTAGCTCATAAACCAAAGATATAGTTAATATTTCACAGAGGCTTAAGAGTGGTTTTTGAGTGGAGCTGCAAGCGGTTAAGCTCTTAAACCATGAAGCGGTCACATGTATTTCGATTATGTAGCCAAAGGATGAAGCTTTACAACTTGTTTAATTTTTTTTCATCAGTGCCTTGCACTTGGAGGAATTAAATATATATCATAAATATTGATTCAAAAAAAAAAATTTTGCGAACATAGATATTTAAAACAATAAATATACGAGTATACAAATATTAATTTGTGTATTAAAAGTACTTACAAAAAATATCGTAACTTATAGCAATAAGATTAAGTATTAAATTGATTAGATTTGTTCTGCCATTAAATGCAATACTGTTGTCATACCTTTAGGTGAATACCGTCTCACATTATTGGCAAATTTGAGCGGTATCAACCTATACTGTCAAGTCCGTGTACTTTTCAAAAAGTTTTAATTTGTTGCACTGTGTTATCAGATTAACTGATGTTCAGCTATTTTTAAAAAATATATTATTTAGGTGCCAAATGCTTAACTAAAGATATAAATTAACTAAAAAATACCAGAATTTTAATTTTGATTGTCTCTGGTTCAAGAGCACTCTTCGTGACAAGGACAATGTTTAAAAATTGTAATTGAATTACTTATAAAATAAAATCTAGACATAGTAGTCGTACATTACAAAACTAACAAAATAAAAGTGTTTTTTATAGTACACACTGCACTGGCAAAAATGTCACCTTCAGTGGAAGAGAAAGAGCAGGTATTAAAAAGTAAAGTCTTGAAAATAGAAAAGGACTATGATCAACGTTCAGAAGATAAGCATAAGGCAAATGTAACCATTCTAATGATGTGAAGGATTTTTATGATAGAGCGGGTTATATTATAGCCGCATTAATACATTCACACAAACATAAGAGAATATTTCTTTCTGCCTCGTATAAAGGCATTAACCAGATTCTGGTCGGGAAAATAGGTTGACCAAACCTATAAATGCATGTTGTTCAAATCTAGCCACATTCGAATTTGGTTACGTTTATGATCCTCGGAACTACTTTGTTGGAAAATTCTTTTTTCTACTTTTGCTCTAAAAAAGTAAAAGCCTGGAAACGTCAATTCTGTCCAATTCCTTTGTACAATAAAAAGCCAACTCTAACATACCAGAGTAACTGAATGATCTCCAATCCATTAGAAAATCACCAATTAAATATCGTTTGGAAAATTAGCGTAGTTGCTTACGTAAATCTCTCCAGTAAGAGTTGTACCTATTGTACCGTTTGGTAGCGAACAAAATTAGACTACTGTAGAACAAGATTTATAGTCCGGTAAGATACATTTACACAATGGATCAATTCAAAATTTAATAAATTGGGTGTAAACATTTTTTATGTGAAAAATAAAAACACTCCTTATTTATTGACCTAATTTTCTGATTTAAATTGGTAATTAAATTGATAGAAAAATAAAGTTAAAATTTCCGTTCTACCAAAAATGAATTAAAAAAGATAAATATAAATCAATAAATAAATATTGAAGAATCTACAAACGGAATTAGAAACTTGTATTAATCTCACCATTTAACAATGCCTGCATTTGGTGCTAATTTTTGTAATTTAGTATTCGGAATTTTAGGACTGGCATCCCTGGAAGGGATTTTAAATTTGTTTGCTGCTTACGCTTTTCTTATCTTATCACTTATCTCAACTGTATAAAATATCGTTAACTTTTTTATAGATAATAAATTAAGCTTACTTCAGACGAGCCAAATATTTGACGAAATTAGGGAAACCAATATTTTTGTCAAATCAATCAATCTTAGACGATTCGCATAAATGATAATTTATAAAATTATAAAGGTGGTGCTTTCTGTATATCATTGGGTAGAAAGTGATATACCTTATGGAATATGTGCTAAGAACAAAAATTGTTTACATCACTTGGTGGTAACATTTATTTAGTCAAATATTTTCTTAGTCTGAATTAGTTCTTATTTAAATAGATTGAAATTATCATAGCAAAAATATTAATATTATACCGTTCTTGTCGAATTGAATACACTATATACACCATTTCTGAACACCACTAAAAGCTATTTGTAGTCAAATAATTCTTGACTATAAAATAATAACACAAATATATAATAAAACAAATACTCAAAAACTGATCACACTTATTAAAACTCTGCAAATAAATTTTAAAAATGCAAATGTGAAATGAAAACTTATTAAATAAATAATATTATTATGAAATAGGTTTAAAGATTTTAAACCTTAATCAATAAATTACTATAATTTAATGCTTCTGAAATTTATATTTTTAATTTTTTTTAAGAGAAAAAAGCATCGACGTTCTCCTTGTTTGATAATAAAGTTCTACCATTTTCTTTACAAATTATGATCTTCCTCTCTTCTGTTGGTTTGTAAATAAAGTAGTCGTTGTGTAATTTTGCAATAAAATAAATATTTTAAAAACTCTTTTATTTTAGTTTGTAATAATATTAACACAAAATTTTAATTTGTTCATATATTTTTTTTTTTTGCTTTTTGCATTATATTTGAGCATATTTTAAAGTGTCTAAACTGCTGCTTCAATATCCTTTTATAAAAAATAATCATCATATTAATACTGTAATAAATACTTCCTTTACCCGTAGCTTTGCTTTAAAATATCTCTTTAATAAATAAATAAATAAACCTTTAATAATTTGCCTTATGATTAATATTAAAAAAATAAATATATATTACTCTTTTATATTCACTTTAAAATTTTAATCAAAAAATCAAATAAACAAAAATCAGGTTAAATCAAACTAATGTCATCCCCCAAGTAACTGTTGGTATTAATAATTGTTACCTTTAAGTTTTACATATACTTTTCTATCTTATTATAAATAAGTTAATCATTTTTCAGGCTTAGTTTCGTAATTATAAAGAGCTAAAGAAAAATCGAATCATATGCAAAATGTTATGTATTTTTTGGATTGCTACATCCGCCTTCAGTATTCTTCGTATATATCTATAAGTTAGTCTCAATCGTAAATATTTTGTATTTAAAAAACTTTCATAGAATAAACGAATATGAGAAATTTTTTATATGAAATGCACGTATTATAGTTGTTCAGAAACTATTTACACAAACTACCAGATGAATAAACTTTTTCTTTTTTTTTTCTTATATTATACATTTACCATTTTTTTGGCATATCTTACCAGGTTTTGGCATATTTTTACTCCCTCAACCAAAAAATTATTAAACATAAAACACTACATAGGTAAAGGATTTTAGTATATACTCGTACTTACTGACTGACTAAAACATTAACATATTATAGCTAATCAAAAAAGCAGCAAATGTGAAATTTTAGCGCTGGCACTTCCGAAATTAAGATTGATACTTAGAAACAATTGAGTTAGATCCACATTAAAACAAGGTGAGAAAAGTAACTGATATTAAAATCTTGCTTGGTTTAATTCCTATCACTATAATTGCAAGCAAGAATAAAGATAGCTATTCTTTTCACACTTATGCTTTTGTGCGGATGACAATTACTCATATTCTATTTCTCTATAAAAGCTGTCTGAAGCTTTATGCTGAAGCCGTATATAGAAATCCAGAAAATATATTACATTCTGCTATTATCTGTTTTTTATCTCTTTATACTAACCAACTTAATACTGAAAATAAATTATGTCATTTGTAATAACATAGGTGAAATAGCTAGTTTTCTTTTTATTATAATTTTGAATTAATTTTTTGATATTTTTGTAATTTTTTGGACAGTATCTTTATTAGACCTTTTTATTTTACTACTACTATCACCATCATCGTATCCAAAAATTTACGTTTTAATTTTTTACAGCAAAATCCGTTATAACTTTGAACTGAAAAATAAAAATCTTTAAGTTTTCTTCATCTAAAAATATCTTTACTAGTTACAAGGAGCCTTAGTAACTCTTCTAAACTCTCCAAATACCAAATACAAAATTAATTATTCAAAATTTTTGCTTATAACTCACGACTTTTCTAAATGAAGAAATACAAAATAAAAACTGTTGAATGAAAATATTAAAAAAAAACTCTATAAATTTGTTTCTTCCACTAATCACTACAATTTATTTATCGCTTATCTTATCTTATCGCTTCTTATGATTAGGAACTTTAATGGACACCAGAGGAAGTTTAAATGCTCAATATCATACTTCCGTTGGACGAATATTTTATTTTTTATCGCTTTCTGGAAGCCCAATATTTGACTAATTTTTCAGTTTATTGTAGCATCTCCTCAATGATCCTAAGAATGTTTTTTTGCAGTACGTCAACAAATCAACAAATTGTAATATTTTCAGATGCATTGTAATATTTTCAGATGCTTTTTTCTTTGGTGAGTCTATTGTTTAAGGAGCTTTATGGCATGTATCGCAATTCTGATCTATACCACTCTTCATTGATGGTGACATTGCCGGCCTAGTTTGTAAAGATTCCTTCCTATAAAGTATTTAAAGTATTCTAAACAACCCCAAACTATCGTAACTTATTGATGGTCTAATTGATACAGCTTTTTAACTTTCAGCTTTTGAAACAAGTAACTAGTTGACTTGTCTAGACACTTAACATTTTGATTTATTTGTTGACCTCACTCTTTTATTTGTATGTGTTAAATCTACATCTGTCCGTCTGACATCCATATAAATGTTTTATTTTTAATTTTTATGATTTTAATGTTACTTTCCATAAATTCCAAGCATTTACAAAGGAATTAAAGAATAGATACAAAAATACATTTTCTTGCGACAGTCATGTCATGTTTTTAAAAAAAGAAAAACTTGCATACAACAGAAGTATGTGTTATTACTTAACATACATGCAACAAAAGTAAATTTGGTTTGAGTTTCAAATAAAATGGATTACGAAAATAGAAAAAATTAGCAAAATCAAATAAAACTTTAAGCCACAAACAACTTTCTTTTCAAAAGTACAGATGAAAAAAAAAAATATAATTTTCTTCTCAATACATTTTACAGCAAAGTAAAGAAATTTTAGTTTTCCGGAGCGTTTCGTATGCAAGTTAAATGAGTACGAAATCAAAAAATTATTATACAAGTTATTTTTAGACAGATACACAAATAACAACAGTGTCTCAGTCTTCTTTTGACCATAATAGATAGACACTTCAAATTGACGCAGAAAGAGTGTACTATACCTATAGCTGCTATAACAGCACAATAAAAATAAATTAACGTTAAAGTGTATAATAACACACACTTATTCCCTTATGCAAAATAAATAAAGTCTACTTCAAGTGTTAAAGGACAAAGTTTTCATATACAATTTAAAATAAAGTAGACTTGAAGTAGACTTTAATTCTTTTACATAAGGGCATAAATAATTATATTGCTCTAATTTAAGTGGGTATGAAGCTAAGTGTTCCTAACTACCTTAGAAATTTGAAAAATTTAACCACCTTATTTATGAAATCCCTTTTATTTAAGTTAGACTGGCACTGGAAGTAAAATACAACGAGATATATAAAATTTTTCTTTCAGTTTTCTCTTTAACTTTTTATTTTAACCTTCTTTTGACATTTCCGCTTTTTGTACTGGTACTGGTAAGATGGAAATTCTAAGAAACTAACAAAAAGAAAATATATAAAATAAAAATTTTGTAAACTTTCAAAACACGAAACAATTACTTAAACTATTCTTACTTACTGCCAAATATATACTAACTAAATACTCGTATATACTAGGCCCAATAAAAGTACTGATGATGGTGATGTAATCCCAAATATAAAGTTACTGACTATGACTAATTAAATAACAATGAACAATGAGACCACTATGGAAGTATCAACTAAGGATTTTAAAGTTAAAATAGAACCAAAAGAAATGGAGTCTTTTTTCTGTTTAAAGAGAGGAAATTATATTGTTATATTGGTATTTTTTCTAACTTTGTTTGTATATATAAACAATTTTTATTGTCATTAAATTTTACTTTTAAGTTATTTTTCACTGCTGTAATAAAATCACCTAACTATTTTCAAATAATTTTTTAACATATTTCAATGCGGCTGTCCATCAACATCAAAAATCTAAAAGTTTCCCACCTTTAGCACAAACAAAATAAAAACAAAATAAAGTTTAAATTCTTTGTCATTATTTAAAAATCAAACATTTATGATGTCATCTCGAAATAATCAAAATTTAAGAAGTGGCCATTTTAAATGCATTTGCAAAAATATAAAATAACAAACACGCGAACTCTCATCAACATGTCATCATCTTCACAACAACAGCAACAACAATAAAATAATTGTTCATTCTTTCACCAGCTGATTAGAAAAACATCAAAATCAGTAACACTCTACTATTTCAATTTACCTAACACTACAGAACTACTAACGATTACAACAACAATAATATAAAATAGAAAATAAATTATAAAACCCAACATATTATCACAAGGTCTCAATATTTCATCTCCATGGATATATAAAAGAAAAGAAGAGTAAAGTAAAGTAAAGAAAATTAAATTAAATTAAATGAAAAGAAAAGAAGTAAATTCAACGTTATCGAATGAGATTAATATAACATACATACCTATTTTTTGTATAAAAATATAAAAATACAATAAAATACTAGCATTGTGTTTAAATTACTTGGAACTAAGTAGTTTAATTAAACAACACTTTACCAAATAATATACCAAGGTAGCCTGTCAGTGTAGCTTAATTGATTATGCAAAGTAATAAGTCTGATTTTTGCGGAAGAGAGAGTAGAGACCCATTTTATTTCCCTTTTTCTCTGTCACAAAAACAGACTTGCTACTAGAAAGCTTTCCTTATGTATTCCCCAAATATTACTATAATTTGTTGAAAAATTTGGGTAATCACAAAATTATTACACTATTAATAAACATTCTCACAAACAAAAACCGTTAAAAAACATGTGACACTTATTAAAATTTATGTGAAATATCACTTTAAAAAGGGAAGGGTATAATTGTTGTTATTTAAAATGAACTTTAAGTTACCTACAAGCAGAATAAAAGAATTGAGAGATGGAAGTTACGAAAGCTCAATTACTCTCTCATACTTTTGCAAAATCTATACATATAATAAAATAGTAACTCATTTTCGTCTGCCTGTCTGCTTTTCTTTTGCGTTCACATCACGTAAAAACTACCGGATGGATTTTAACAAAATTTTGTGAGAAGGTACCTCAGCATCCTGATTCCAGTATAAGATACTTTCCGCAAAAATATCTCATTTCCAAGAGAAAGTGGAGAAAAAGCAGTGAAAGTATGCAATTTCCGGTTTAAAGTTACTGAAATTTTCGGTTTAAAACGGATATTTTAAACACGGCGCACCTTTTCTTTTTGAAAGTGGGATATTTTAAAAACACATATTTTAAGCTCTTACAGAGCTTTACAATAATTTTTATAATTTTTGTATAACTTTTGAATTTTATCCAGGGATGGGTACTTTTTATAAACTAAATACATAAACCATAACTGAAGCACTATAAAAGTAAGAGTCTTACAATTGTGTAGAATACTTTCGAAACAAAATCAAGTAAAATATTGTCAGGACGCCCACTACGTGGCGGGCACAGCTAGTACATAATAAAAAAAGTCATTCAGCTTATTTGTAGAACAAGTCAAAAGTAGTCTGAAGACGAATGTCTTACGCGTGCAGTATTACATTGCATACGAAACAATGTAAATTTTTATGCCGCATTTTATTCGTTTGAATCAAGTCGTGCAGCGAAAAAATCAACAAAGTGTCAAATGGCTGTATTACTATCTAGTAATTATTTTTATTTATTTTTTTTTATTACCTTTTTATATATAAAACTAATATTTTTTTTAATTGTTGCCCTATTTCGAGAGCAAAAACACCAACTGACTTTATGTTTTTGTTTGTTTGATATTGAAAAGAATGCTACGCGCAAAATATTATATAACAATTTTAAGTAAACTAAAAGTGAGCTGACTTTAATGATAGAAAATTAGGAGTCGTTTTGAATATTCCTTATGAGATTTACAAACCTGGTGACTAAAACGCAATTGGAAATGTAAAACCGACTGGTTTTTAAGCAATAAACTATTACTAAATTCTTAACGCAAACATAATTTATAAAGAATTTTATATTAATAACATGATAAACCACGAAAGTGAAAAATACAGTGAAAAATCCAAGTGAAGGAGTGTATTTTGTTTTATTCATACGGTTAAAAAATTCAATATAAGGAATTAATTTTTCCAACTTTCTCCCACGTATCTTTGTTTGGCCACTTTTTAAAAATGCACTACTTGTGTTGTCTTAATGCTAGATTTTTTAATCGATAGAAATCAATAATGTACATATGAACAATAATGTATATTAAAATATTTATATTCTTCTAAAATGTGTATAGTGCTTTATTGTATTTGATGTATTTGATGTATTTTTAATTTTTTTTTTTTTTTTTTGTTTCAACAGCAATGGTAATTTGTTATTGGCATAGCTTTAATGTTTCTGACACCGAGCGTGATATACAAACCAGAAAATAATGGCAGTTTGAATTGTACAAATTAAAAACGTTTATTATATTCTATAAACATTCACTTACTCTAAAAATAAATATTCTCTAATAATAATTATTAAATTCATTTATTACTATGATATTTAACCACTTTCTCGATTCTAATAATTTTCAAAATGTTTACAGTGATATAAGCCCAATTAAACTAGGGTTTGTGGGCGCAGTTCTCTCTGGGGATTACACTACAGCAAAAGTAAATTGGTAGTCTACTGAAGTAGTTGTCTATTTCAGATACAATCCCCGTTCCTGCACGAATATATTATGAGAAAATAATAATCATTAATTTGTTTTTTTTTTTCTTTTTTTAAGGTGATATGTCGTACAATATAACTGTCTTAAAAACAATTGAAATACCAATTATAAATAAATTCACAAAACACAAACTTAAACCAAACTGTAACCACGACATGTACAACTATCAAAAAAAAAAAAATTTCACACTCAATGAAAAACTAACATTTAAAGATCAAAACCGTTATATCATAAACTACTAATAATCATAAACAAGCAAAAAACGCATTGGAAACAATAGTACCAAACAATAATCAACAAAAATTATCATCACTGTTCTAAATATCAGTTAAACATTTTCTCATTTCAACAAAATTAGTTTAAACATTTTTAAAATGTTATTAAAATCACATAAGTCATAGCGCTGCATTTTTGAGAAAATAAAGCCCCGCTACTTAAGTTATGCTTTAATTATACACTCGTTTGGGAATGATAATTAAAAAAAAAAACAATATCAAAAATTTTAAAGCTCGTTTCACGCGTTCAAAGTGTTAATGAAATGAAAAATAAAACAATATTTTTACAAATCTAAAACACTTAGACTCACCTTTGTTACTAGTCAAAACACTCGCTCAACAGGTTCACATTTGTAACACTTTTTTAATAAGATAAAAATTAAACACGTTTTAAATTATTGTTTTTTTTTACATCCCCCACTTTCACTCACATAATACACTCTGAAAAAAATTAGGCTTGAAAACAAAAACATTAAACTAGACCAATATTTTTTTTTTTTTTTGGCAATTACAAAAAAATTATAAATCTAAAAAAATAAATAAATTAGCTAAAATCTAATTAATCTTTTAAATTATATATTAAAGTAAAAAAATCCACAACGTAAATGCTGAAACCTTTATAACAAAACACTAGTAAAACTGTTCTTACACATATCCTAACTAACATTTTTAAAACAACAAAAAATAACGCATTAAATCTGACTGTATTGCTTTCAATTTCCCTGTTTTATCAAAACTTTTATGTGTATTCTTTATATCAATGTATTCTTAAGTATGTTAATTTGATACAAAATTTATTTAAAACAAAATAATTAGTATGTATGTATTTAAAAGATGTATGTAAGTCAAACTTTTATGCTTTGAATGTATTTCCAAAACCAATTTTGAGGTATAAAAAATAAAACAAAATTAAATTCTAAATGTTTAAAATCCTTAAAAAGTTAAACAAAATTTATAATTAATTTTTAGGTTTCTTATTTTACTTTCTTATTATTTTGTTTTTAATTTCTTTATTTCACCTTAGTAAGAACTTTTATCCTTTTTACAACCAATAAAAAATGTTTCACCTTCACCACTAAAAACTAAAATCACTTATGTGACTTCAACATCACTTAAAAAATTTCTTTCACCTTTATCAAACAGTAGAAAATCACAAATTTCACCTCACTTTTCAGCTACTTTCTACATCAGTTAAAAAATGGTTTCTCTCACCTCACAAACTCAGCCCACAAAAAAAAATATTTTAACATTTGAATTAAAGAGCTCACCATAAATCAATTCTCACCACTTTAACAAACAAAATAAAATACTTTTTTGACAACTAATGCTAATTAAGCACTCACCATCTCTCGTCACCACAATAAATCAAAATTGTCGTTTTATATCAACTGAACTCACAATTTCACTATCACAAAAATAAATAAATCACTGCTGCTGCTTCATTTGAAATTTAATTAATTAAAATGTAAAATTTTCCAATCAAACTGTTCACTTTCATTCAACAAATGTCAGAAATTCCAAACAACTTATTTAAATGTTCACAACATTCACTTCAAATAATTTTGTTCACTACTTTCTTCACCACAAAAACAGTATCACTGCTAAATTCTAATTTTAATATTAATGTATAACTATAATTGATTCTCAATTTTTCTCACCACTTTCACTCACTAAATTTAACAAAAACTACAACCTAATTAGTAAAAACAAGATTAATTAACAAAATTGTAATAATTAAAAAAACAGATATTATCGAAATTTCATAACAACTATAAACATTAAATCTTTCTATCTATCTCAGTTCAATTTCATATCGTTTATTATGAAAAATTAAACAAAACTATAAAATATCGATTCAGTGGTCATCGTTATTACAAAAATCTTCATTACTTACAAATGAAAAATTCCATTAAATAACAAAAAATAAAACATAAAAAATATGTTCAAAATTGTTTCATTTTCGTTACAAAATTTTAAGTCATTCGAATGACATTTCTTCAAACATTTTTTCTCTTGTAGAAGATCATAGTTATTAACATTAAAAGAAACATTTTAAATTGCATTTTTCGACAAATTTTATTGTTTGTGCATATTTATGGTTCTGTACGATGTTCCTTACGAAAAGCCATTACAACACAACTTGCCTCTTGTAGGATTTAGCGTTTATCGCCTTAACGTAAATCTTATAAATCCTTTAGACATTTGTCGATCGCTTCTGTTTGTAGAACAGAAAAATGTCAATGAAAAAAAAAAAACAAACCGTATAGTCTGTAAAAACAAACAGCTGTATCCTTAAACTTATACTAAATAAATAAAAAATCCGATCTTATTTACAAGTTACTCAATACCGGACTTTGTTCTGACATTCTCAAAAGTATGTCTTGATATCTCATATTTAATATGCCTTGTTCAGTAACGCTGGAACTACTGCATCACCCAGTTACACATTGCAATTTATGTATCCAACATTAAAACTTTCAAAACATAAGTGCCTCAGTGGGATAGTAGGTAGTGGGCTATTCTATCAGTCCAGGTTTGTTGGTTCGATTCAATCCAAAGACTGAAAACTTTCTTTACAATTTGGCAGAATGAGCTTGGATATAATCTGGGTGTCTAAAATGCTTAACTGCGTTAGTGACAGGTCACAGACTCTAAAGTATTATTTGGCCAAGTTAAAAATCTAGACGATACTTACAGACTGTGCCTGGACACGGGCAGACACATATTAAATGGATATGGTGTGGAGACCTCAGCCTTAAACAAATGAGGAAGAATGTCGATATGTATCAGTCGCCAGTCTAAAATCATTAAAGTCGTGAGTAAAAGGATAGTGATAGCATGAGACTCAAGAAAAGTAAGGTATTCGTAAATTTTCATGAAGTTAGTGGTCTGCTTCGGTATACGCGAAAAAATAAATACAAAATAAAACTTAGTATACGCGATTGATATAAAGCTTGTCCTAAACTTATACAATTCTAACCCATGTTTCTTATTAAGCGAATCTCAACAATTTATTCGATGTTGCAATTTACAAAGGCCGAACGCAAAATAAATGTTAATAAAAGTAAAAAACCTGCTAAGACTCTAGTCAGATGACATGAAAGTGGGAAACACTTCAGTACGGATTTAGACTTAAATGCACATTGGGGTCGATCAAAAAGTAGTGATAATAAATATATATTTTTCAAACTATTACTAGTGGGTTTAACAAAATAGGACCAGTAGTTGTTGGATAGGAACTTGACCTTATTTTTACATTTATGTAAGGAACTGACTTCTCTTCCCTAAGTTTACGGTCAGACGTACCAGCGAAAAACCATGTCCTGGTGCGCTATCATAGATACGAGTTTTTCGTATTTCGATTTCTTTGTTTACTTTTTAACCGAGACGTACTTATATACCAGTCAGTGAGTTAGTGAATATACACTAAAATATACAATTTTCACACCATCGTATCTAAGGAAGCCTTCACTGTAAAACTTTTAATCTTCACCTTTGGCTAACCCCTGTGTAGCGTCTTCTTGGCTTAAGTTTCTCACTTTTTATTAAAAGAAAGAAAACCAAGTAGAATGGGTTCGTATAATATATACACTGTACCGTGCGCCTTAACAATAGTTACAATTAATTAGTAAGATATAAAATAAATATGCTTACATTTTATGCGATCTATTCCACAAATTGAAAAAAAAGACAAAATTTACCAATTTGGTAATATTATATTAAAAATCCAATATAATCTACTCGTATGTTAAATATTTAAAATTACCTTTAAAAACTAATATTAAATAAATAATTTTTTTAAACGCAATTAAAATGTTTCTTTTATCGTCCATAACATAATATTTTTTTTTTAATAATTGAAATTTGATTTTTAACTTTATTACAAATAAATTTGCATTCCTATCAAATAAATATTTAAACAACTTTAAGTTTATTAAAAATTATTTTTTAAATAAATTATTATAAGCTAAGTATGTATTTGTTAAAAAAAACAAAAATGAATAAATTTTGTTTTTATCTATTTTAAATGAAATAACTTACATACATAAATAATTAAATAAAAAATTACTTTTTTCGAAGAATATTTTTTTTTTATCAAAAGTACTACAATACTTTACTATATTTTTTAAATAAAATAAAACTTAATTAGTTATGTTATAAACTACAATTACAAACAAATAAAAAATGCAATAAAATTAATTAAACAAATAAATATCAGGAAAAACAAAAACTATTTGAGCTACAATTTGCTCAAGAACTAATTTCAATTTTATTTAAACTTAACACTTCTAGGTAAACAAGTTCAATACTTATATACTTCCTAATTAATTGTCATTCTTTCAATCTGACGTTATGCATTTAATATATATTAATTTTCATTTTTTTCTCCTGCGGGGCAAATATATATTTATAAGAGGTACCTTTTCTTTAAACATATACCTAACAACTAATCTATAACCCTTATAACAAGATGCAATTTGCAAATTTTTTTGCAGTTTTCCATAATAAAAACTGCAAAAAATAATAATAATATAATAAAAAACAATCAAAATTTCGTATAATCATAAAAATGCAGTAACTCAGAAAATATTAAATTTTTTAAGACAGTCGATAAACCTAAAACTTCGTATATAATAACCCATATTTTGAACAAAAATATTATTACAACATATATATACTTTAATGGTAAAGGCAGGAAGGCATTCTTGCATAAAATAAATTTAGTGCTTGAAATTAAACTAATCATTTCATCGTTTTAAAATAATTAAACCTAAGCATATCTAAGCAAACATTAATGTTCTGAATCAGTAAAGCACTAAAAATTTTTTACTTTCGCAGCGTTGGCTCATATGACTTCAAAAAAGGCCTTAATTGAAAAAAATCCAAATCGAAATTTTGACTGAATATTGTGCACCGTATCATTTTATATGTTTCTGCAAGCTTTTACACTCCTATAATTAAAACTAAAGTTCTTATGCTTAAGCTTAAACTGTAGAAATTTTGAAAAATGTTGGTTAATTTTTCCCCTTTTTTCAATTTATGTTAGGACTCTTGTGATATGTACTTATGGATGCCTCATTGGCCAAATCGAGTAACTCACTATTAATATTTAGTTGATTTTTTTTTGTTAGTTCAAAAAAAAAAAAATAAAACGTTGCACACTGGGATATTTGAAGAAAAAACGGAAAAGTTTTCGTTTTAATTTTTCATACGTCCGAGGAGACTTACTTTAAAGCATTGTGGCGCTAAGTAGTATAAGCTCAAAACTTAAGCTGGGCTATATATTTACTATGGCCGTGGAAGATTTCAATGAGCCTGCAGTATACAAAACTACTGGTTTATTTTCTTTAATTAGCTGTGCGTTGTCATTTAGAAGATTTAATATGAAATCATTATCCAAATAATTTGTTTTGAGCAAATATTCTCATTTAAGTATCACAAGTATCTTAAACGTACCACAAACAAACAATAACAAATAAGAGGTAATCGAAGTAGCAATTAAGTCATCCATATGCGTTGCTTTGTTTACGTTTCAGCAACGAAATTAAAATTAGTTACTTCTGCTGCATCTAACACACGCGTAGTGCACTGATTTAAATACATTTAAAAAGTTTTAGTTTTAAAATCAAGTCTAATCAAATGTTACCAGAAAAGACTTCGAAATTGCTAAAATAAATATAGTCTCATTAAAATATAGCGCAGACTGTCTCTTTACAGTAGATGTCCAGAAGGCATATCCCATTACCAGCTGGGCGCTATTTAATTGAACGTGCTAGAAAAGCTTCGTTCTTTTTATCTCATTAGAGTGCTGTGTTAGTCGCAACGACTAACATTCATTTTATTTTGAAATAAATCTTTTTATATTTTTTAAGAATAAAAGCCATAAAAAAATTAACTATTTAAAATCTCTATGCACTCTGTGCATATTTCAATTTTATGGATACTATACACTTTTTTGGTCATTTTTAGCAATATGACTCAGTCATTGGATACTTTTTGTAGTTGCAGCAGCTTCAAATCTTACCATAAGGTACATACATTTATTTTCGTACTTTAAAAAAGCTCTGTAGTTAAAATATGGTTACTTTGCATAGTAGCAGTCAACTTCAACAATCCAATCAAAGCATCTACTTCGACCGTATTAGTTTCGTGGGTATTTGCTTCAGTTTTACTTCCTAATTCCAATGTAGTCCACCGAACAATCTGTTGTATTATGTTATCTGATAAAAACATTTAAAATCAGTGTAACGATTCAACTTTGTTTCTGCATTAAGGTATCGCTACTCATCTATGTTGGGCCAGTTGTAGCAATTTTTTTCAAACAAATCTGCTTTAGATGTATAATTAAAAAGGATGGTCTTAAGTGTTTCACGTAAAATATTAAATTGAATATCATCGTCCTCAGTGTATGGTTCTTCATTAGGTGAACATAATCCGAATGCCTTCAGCACAGCCTTCCCCATAAGTTTAGGTTATAAAACTTTCTCCATCATAATCTTCTTACTTGTTAAGAAAAATCTATATTTCTGTGTTGAGGTTTTGTTTGGAACACATTATAAATCTCACAAAAAAAAGTTATTACTATAGAACAATTTAAGGTGGTGTTAAAAAAAGTCTCTAAGCGCTTTGTCAGTCGCTTCGACTCACCAGCTGCTGAAGCATATCTGTATGCAGTCAGTTCTAATTGACGACTTACGCTACACGAACACTTATAAAAATGTGAGAAGAAAGTAATGAGAAATCAAATAAAGTAACATTGTTGTTAGTCCAGTAGACTAACAAAGCACTTCCCAAGACTTTGCAAGATCTTCTGCTTTTATGGAATTGTGAACATCATACCGTTCACTGTTTGGTTCTATAAAAAGGGCTATACATAACTTTGCTCTCTGCGTGTGACTGCTAACCAAATTTAAATTGTTTATTCGTTTACCTCAGCGTGCATTGTTTAATATTAAACAAAACAATTAAATTTTAGATTTAAGTATTTCTTGGTGCTTGTAAATTAATGACAACAAAAACGAACTATCAAAAAATAAATAAATAAATGACTCCTTTTATGAATATGTTAACGAAACACTAAACTGGATTTAATCTTAATTATAAAAAATTAAACAACAGAAAAGTTTACTTCTATACATATTTATTTGTTTAATTAATATTATTATTCACATCTACTACTACTACTACTTAATTATTAATAACTAACCAATTGAATAGCTAAAAACAACTTTTATTTTATGTATTAATCATTGTAATTATAAATTGAAAAAAAAAACAAAAATAATACAAAATCCAAATAGTTTAAAGTTTTATTATCTATTTAAATTTATAATAATAATTAAAACCTAATAACACGCCGGAAAAAGTAATATATTTATATTTGTTTTATCTATAATTAATAATAACGTTTTTTTTAATTTAAAAAATTTCACACATCATTAAAAACTTACTAATACAACTTTATTTTTATATTTCCCTTTCCTTAAAAAAAACACATACGTTTAAACAAAACCAAATTCGACTCAATAGGTGTCTCATGTTAAAATCGATTCACCTGTATTTCGCCTGCACACAAATGCAACCGTTATATTATTAATAACATTTTCAATTGCTGTTACAACGCGTCAATACGTAGGAAATCCAATAGACTGTGTACATACAAGGTTAGTACTTCTTCACATTGTTTAAATTCTTAAATTTCTTATTTTTTCCTTATAAAAAATGAAAACCACTATCTCATTATATAAATATAGAGATATTCCGGAAGATGTACTTAATACATATTGTTGGATACATTCAACATACACTGTGGTGGATGCTTTTATGAAAAAGCAAGGTTCTGAGGTGCCTTTTCCTGGGGTTCATAATTCACAGGGACGCGGACCTCTAACAATAAAACACACAAAATATTATCAATGGGTGGCGTTTACGCTATTTTTTCAAGTAAGTACATAATCAGTTTTACTAAAAAGATATATTTATTTGCTATTGCACGATTGTAAGTTTTAGGACCTGGCCTCATTTTACTAACCCAAAGTTTTAATCTGACACTAATATTGTATCGAAAAATATCGCTTTATAGTTTATACAAAACTAATGGCCAAACCCCAATTAGTATTCTCAGCTCTAACCAAGGCGAATTCATACCAGGTGTGAGCAGTAGAGCAACAACTGCAACAAAACAACAACATTAGATTAGCAGATATGAAACAATGTATTTTTAGCAAGATATTATCAAAAAAACGAGAGCACCTGGTATGAATTCGCCTTGGCTCTAGCTAAATGTCTTAAATTCTCATGTCCGTAAAAAATGTATGAGGCAAACCTAAAGGCCGGGGCACATAGAATCCGTTATACGTTATACTTTAACATACTCAAATGAAATAAAAGTAACAACGGAAGAATGTTGACATGTACTTTCTTGACGGATATTAATGAGTACTTTCTTGACGGATATTAAATCAGAAAAGAAAACACAAGAAAAACTCTTTTCTCCATTTTACTCTATTAAATTAAATTATTTTGTTGTATTTTGTTTTATTTTTGCTTCCACTCAACACAAAAATTTAATTTTGAGAGAGAGCTTTAAATTTTTAGTGAGTTGAGCTTTCAACGTACGTCAAAAGTTGAAAGTTGCCCAACTTTCGTACTTTGCGTTGACGGAGACGTACTGATTGTGACAATACTTATTAGAAAAACTGTATTTCAACTTTCTTGTACGTTGAAAAAGACGACGTATAACGTATGACGGATACTATGTGCCCCGGCCTTTAAGTATAGCTGCGACAATGCTTTGCAATTGGAAAATACAATTTTTACAGAGCGTTAAGTAGTAAAATTGTCATTTTTGTGGTGGAAAAGTGATGGCATTTTTGTTACTTTCTGCTTTATCTGGCAATTATATGTCTATTATTTGTTTTAATTTATTGGAATTTATTAAACAAAATCACTGTTCATGATAGAAGTTTGCACCCTTAAAGTACCCATACACGACATGTTTTTCACATCTGACATGTCAAATTTCCCACTGTAAAACACAAACATATCGTTTGGGGTTGTTAAAAGACTGCTTCTGTAAAATACATCTGAAAAGTCATCTGACAAAATTTCATTTTGAGCATGTTCTATTTTGATCTGACAAAACATCTGACTTCGGCAGTGTTTCAATGTTGCCAAAAAGCTTTGCGGTGTGAAAACAATCAACGGCGGTTAACCATTGGCGGAATCATTAGCAGGGTAAAGGGTATATTTTTTCAAGAGAAATATCTGAATATGCTTTTAACTAATTTTGTCTATTTGAGAACAAACTTAACTTATTTACATTTAGATTAAAATAAATTAAAAAAAGGATAAGTCGTCAGTAATTCTGTAGCGCACACAAAAATAATTCAGGCCGGTAACAAGTTATTTTGCAACCGAACGGCTTGGATGTCTGTATAGTGAAAATTTAGACGTAATTTTACATGTGCGTTTGTAAACAAATATAAAAAGTGTTCTGTAAAACAACAGTTTGACAGACATACAGAAATACATCTGACTCACACAGTTAAAAAGTCAAATGTAAAAAACATGTCGTGTATGGTTAGCTTTAAGGCCGGCGCACATAGAACCGTCATACGTTATACGTCTTTTTCAACGTACAAGAAAGTTGAAATAAAGGTTTTCTAATTACACTATCAGTACGTCTCCGTCAACGTATGAAAGTTGGGCAACTTTTAACTTTTGACGTACGTTGAGTGCAGTTGAGAGCTATAAATTGGTTTCTCTTTGTACTTCTCTCTCAAAATTAAGTTTTTGTGTTGAGTGGCAGCAAAAAAAACAAACCAAATAAAGAAATATAAATAAAGTAAAATGGTGAAAAAAACTTTTCAAGTGTGTTTTTTCTGATTTAATATCCGTCAAAACAAGTACATACTCATTACACAGTGCAATAGTGAAAAAAGCCCAGGTACTCACTATGTAAATTCGATAGCGGTACCAGAGCTGAGTAAAACCCTATTTTAGTTTGGCTGGATTTTTTTTTTTGCCCCTCATAGTTTTTGAAAGTGGGTGTGACCACCAAAAAAAGGTGTCATCAGTTTTCGGCAATCCACTCCTTCAGTTTTGACGATAGCCATAAACTGTCTTCGGCAAAGTTGTAGCTGATAGTCTGCCAAAGAAATTTTTTTTACAAAGGTTTTCAAAAAAACATGTTTTCCGAGAGTTTACTAAAAAAAATTTTTTTGAAAAAACATATTTTTTTACTTTTTTGTTTTTACTCATAAGTTTAAAAAAATCTGAATTTTTTGCTTACTCTCTTCTGAAAAAATGAAGCTTTTGAGATGCCAAACAAGTCTTCTGAACAATGTTTTACAATCTGAATACTTCTACGTTCTCTAAAATGGCCCCAAAAGTGCATATTTTATGTATGGCAGCCCAATGTTAAAATCGTCACTTAATATCGTCACACGCATAAATATATCAAAAAAATTGTGATTTTTTTAAACTGTACTTAAGAATCCGTTGAAAAATAAAAGTTATGGCAGAAAAAAAAAAATTCTCAAACATAACTATTAACGAGCAACATAAGAAATTTTCGTGTATTCACCTTTATGTCAACAGCAACATACTCGGGTTTGTTCTGCGTTTTAAATCCACTATATCTCAAAAAGTAGCGATCCTATTAATCTGAAATTTCATGATATCCTTAACAAATATGTTTTATATCATACTCCAATGATTGAGTAGAATTGGACCACTCAGGTCAGATATATGTCCACTTTTCGAATCCTACCCCTTACGTCAACAGCTGCATACCCAGGTATGTTTAGGAAAATACATGAAAATGTATTATTTTTGCATACATACTAACTAATTGCATGAAATTAAAAAGCATCTTTACTTTTACATACGTAATTTTTTAAAATAGCACAATAGTAAAAGTATAATTAAAATATAGAAGACTCATACATATAAACATACATACAAGCGTAGTTGAAAAGTTAAAAAAATCAAAAATTTTTGTGGCAACTATTGCAATGCAGTGCAACATCTATTACCTTCAAAGGTACATAGTTTATAGCTCGTGTAGAAAATATTTTAGTTATGCCGTTAGTTTTGGCGCATGGCCTACGACGGGTTGTAGACGCCGAATTGTTCTCCAAGTTAATTATGTACACAGCAAAGGCACAAAAGAACTCCAAAGGACACATATTTGTTTGCCGTTTGGTTTAATATTCTACAAGACATTTGTCCATGTTATCAACGGCACCTTTACCTTTGTCCTAGTCTAATATCATTGCTAGATTCTTCTTTATACCTCCTACTTCGCTTCTGTTATGCATTCTGGAAAGGAGTACAACTGTTTTGTTCTTGGTCAAGTAGGATACATTATAGTTTTGTTGCTAAAATCGAATATGGTGGATTCCATTGAACGTCTGTTTACAATACCAAATTTTTGTGGTACAAAGAAGAAATTCTTTATATGCTGTACCCGTATTGATAAATTGGTGTTCAAATTGTAGTTGGTAAAAAGTTCTCGAACACAATGTTTCGTCCACTTTTACGGAAAAAGTCGAGGTAAAAGTCCTTCAACACATTTCGACTTACGTTTTCTTTTTTCTCTTTACTGGATGCCGCCATTGTCGTGTAGATTTTTTCCGTATAAGGCGAAATAAAGTTACGTACCCACCACGCTTTTGTTTCGTATTTGGCGGGATGGTATGAGTTAAGAAAAAACAATACCACCACGTTGGTTGGTTGGACGTTGGCTCCTGCTATATAATTGCTACTTTATTTATTGTGTAGCATCAAAAATATGCCCGTTATTGCTGCCGCTTTGTTTATTTACGTTGCTGGTATGTGTTTCCATTGTCAAAAAGAGATTCAAATACGCATAAAAATCTATTTTCGCTGTTGTTTTCCTATTTCTTTCCCGAATAATTATGTTGCACATTTCATCAGAAAATAACAATCTTGTATACTACGTCCAGATCTCAGTATGTTGCAGATAAGTCACCAGGCAGTCTGTGATGGGACGACAGACCTATAGTATTTTTTCCATTTTCAGACGTTATTCGTTATTCTGAATAATCATACATAAAAAAAAATCAAAAACACAATTAATAACAAAGAAATTTCCATATAAAAGGTACGTGTATACCCGGGTATGCTGCTGTTGACGTACAACAAAAATAATATTTGTGAGCAGTAATACATAGTTACTTAAATATCAAACTTTTTATCCCGTTCGAAAAGTACTTTCTAAATATTTAAGTAAAAAATATAGAGGATATGTCTCTAATAATAACATTTTTAAAAAGGACCATTTATAATTGTAATAGACTTTGATTGCGTGTTCTGCCTAACTTACCGAAGTGTACAACCAAATTATTCAACGTTGCCAATCATTATAGAGCGGTCAGCAATTAATTCACCTCCTAATCGGTTAGCTTATGTTAGCATCGAATAAATATTGTACTTCAGCAATCTCCGAAACAAAAACACTGCTATAACTAATTTAGGTTTTTGTATACGCTAGAATTTGATTCGGTGAATACTACCACACTGAAATTGTGAAAAAGGGGAATAAACTGGTAACACCAAACATCAAAGAATCAAACCCTAATATAATTTACCCACCAACATTTCAGATGAATGGTTACCAACCATTTAAATTCAAATTTACCAACCTTTCAAATCAAAAGTTACCAACCTTTCCAATCCAAAAGGTGAATAATTTAAGACTTAAACCAAGAGTTTATCTGCAGGAAAGGTACAATTTTAAATTTTATTCGTGCTGTCGTTAAAGCGGTTTCTTAAATATAATTATAGATAAAACAGGTATTTAAGAATAAATTAAAATTTGATACATATCTTTAGGCATTTCTATACTTATGGCAGACCATTTTTAAAACATTTTAGGTAAAACACGTATTCAACTATACGCAAGTGTGTTTATATGCAAATAAGGTTAAAACCCACTCCATTTTCAAATGTTACGCGTAACGTACATAGGTACACGTATATTATTACATATTATATTATTTTCCATCGATATTCACCTTGCTTATAATGATATTCAAAAAGTGAATGGTGTAAATATAATTTAGGGTATTGCAAACAAGTGATAAAACCGTAACCGTATCAATTTTGCCTGAGTTACAGTTTTCTTCCTTTTTCTATTTTTTTGCTTTTTTCGTGGTAGTACAAATAAATGTTAACATTATTAATCTATGGAAAATATTTCAACCAGCTTTTATGGTACAAACAAAGCTGTTTTACATTGGACAGTGGCTTACAAGCTTTTTATTTTTCAAATAATTTGGTAGATCGTGAACCACTAAAGATATCTTACAAAATTTCACAGAGGCAAAGAAGAAGTGATTTTGTGGAGCTGCAAATGGTGGACTTTCAAGGCCATAGGGAGCTCAGCACCTAAATTTGGATAACTTGGGCATTTTTTTTTTAACGTCACAAACATTTATGTATAATTCAAATGTTAGAATTTTTTAATCGTATAGTCCTTAAGAATATTTACAACAAAGGTGCTACATGAATGCGTTATCTCGTTTAGTTTGGAAGAAAATTGAGTACAGACTTATTTATTGTCGAATTGACACGGGCTGAAACTTTGATAAAATTTGGAATAAAATAGTTTCAAGTTTAATCCTGATATCTTGTTGCGTTAAACAGTTACACATCACTAAATTAAGAAAAACTACTTTTTATCAGGATTTTCTACAAAAACAAAAAAGTATAGCCACTACGAATGAAAGAAAAAAAAAATGGCCACAAATTGCAACGCTTCTCCGTCCAGCATTATCCTAAATTAGTCAAATACAAAACAAAATTCATAAATATCATGCAAGCATTTATTAAAATAAATTAGTCAAGTGCGAGTTACACTCACACACGTAGGGTTCCGTACTATGTTCAGTATAATTTAAAAATTCCAGTTGTTTATTTCTTTATGTCTTATGAGACACCCTTAAATTTTAAAATTAAAGTAATATTCGCGAAAATTGCATCATAATTAGAACACCCTTTAAATTTTAATATGTAATTGATTTTATAGGGGCCATGGTAATACACTTTCTATTAAAATATCAGGAGCCTACCTATTGCGGTTAAAAAATAAGGTAATATTCGTGAAAAACACGTTACTAATGGACACACTTCAATTTTAAGTATTTGTTATAGCGGCTGAAGTAACACATCTACTGTAAACATTTCAAGAGGGTATCTATTACGGTTTATAAAATCTTGTCAGTGTCGGAACACCCTTTAATTTTATTATGGCAACTTCATTTCTATAAATATATTAAGAGTCTACTTATTGCGATTAAAAAATAAGTCACTATAAGTGAAAAACATGTCACTGTCGGAACACCCTTTAATTTTTAGTAATTGTCATATCGGCAGTGGCAACACATCTTCTGTCTACCTGTCTACCTGTTACGGTTCAAGAAATAAGGCTTTATACATGCAAATCATGTCACTGGCGGAAAACCCTTTAATTTTTATTATTTGTTATAGTGGACATAGTTATACACCTCCTGTAAAAATTTCAAGATTTCACCTATTCATTAAAAACTTAGGATATATACATGCAAATCACGTCACTATTGGAACACCCTTTAATATTTAAGTTCAATTTTGTATACTTGTTTATAAAACAAACATAGTTTTAATTACAGTCTGCAAATTGTAAGTGGTTTCCTCTTACAGCCAAAAAAAGACATAAACATAAATAACACGTCACTTTTGGAACACCCTACGTTTTAGTATTTTTTGCTATTGTGGCCGCAGTTATACACTTTTGGTAAAATTTTCTAGAGTCTACCTATTATGGTTCAAAACTTAGGCCTTACACATACAAAGCATACCACTATCGGAACACCCTTTAATTTTTAGGTTTATTTTTTTAGACTTGTTTATAAAGCGAACTAAGTTTTAATTATTGTTTGTAAGAAATAAACACATATTCGTAAATAACACCTCTCTATCGGAACCCCCTATAAGTTTTAATATTTTTTGCTATAGCGGCCATAGTTATACACCTTTGATAAAATATTCAAGAGTCTACCTATTATGGTTCAAAACTTAGGCCTTATACATGCAAATCACTCCACTATCGGAACACCCTTTAATTTTTAGGTTTATTTTTTTCAGACTTGTTTATATAGCGAACTAATTTTAATTTAGTGCTTGCATATTTTTAGTGAATTCCTCCTACAGTTCAAGAAATAAGCACATATTCGTGAATAACACCTCTCTATCGGAACACCCTATAAGTTTTAGTATTTGCTAGTATAGCGTTATAGCGTTAGTCATAGTTATATACTTTCTGTGAAAATTTCAAGCGCCTACCTATTACGGTTAAAAACTTAGGCCTTATACATGCAAATCACACTACTATCGGAACACCCTTTAATTTTTAGGTTTATTTTTTTATACTTGTTTATATAGCGAACTAAGGTTTAATTACTGATTACATATTATTAGTGTATGCCTCCTACAGCTCAAGAAATAAAATAAAATATTTATGAATAAGACCTCTCTATCGGAACACCCTATAAATTTTATTATTTGTTGCTATAGCGGCCAAAATTATACACCTTCTGTACAAATTTCAAGATTCTACCTATTATGATTCAAAACTTAGGCATTATAAATCAAAATAGCACCACTATCGAAACACCCTTTAATTTTTAGGTTTATTTTTTAGACTTGTATATAAGGCGAACTACGTTTTTATTACAGTTTGTAAATTTTTAGTGTATTCCTCCTACAGTTCAAGAAATAAACACATATACGTGAATAACACCTCTCTATTGGAACACCCTATAAGTTTTAACTCTTGTTGTTATGGCGGCCATCGCTATACACCTTCTGTGAAAATTTCAAGAGTCCACCTATTATGGTTCAAAACTTATGCCTTATACATGCATTTCACACCACTATCGGAACACCCTTTAATTTTTAGGTTTATTTTTTTAGACTTGTTTATAAAGCGAACTAAGTTTTAATTATTGTTTGTAAGAAATAAACACATATTCGTAAATAACACCTCTCTATCGGAACACCCTATAAGTTTTAATATTTTTTGCTATAGCGGCCATAGTTATACACCTTTGATAAAATATTGAAGAGTCTACCTATTATGGTTCAAAACTTAGGCCTTATACATGCAAATCACTCCACTATCGGAACACCCTTTAATTTTTAGGTTTATTTTTTTCAGACTTGTTTATATAGCGAACTAATTTTAATTTAGTGCTTGCATATTTTTAGTGAATTCCTCCTACAGTTCAAGAAATAAGCACATATTCGTGAATAACACCTCTCTATCGGAACACCCTATAAGTTTTAGTATTTGCTAGTATAGCGTTATAGCGTTAGTCATAGTTATATACTTTCTGTGAAAATTTCAAGCGCCTACCTATTACGGTTAAAAACTTAGGCCTTATACATGCAAATCACACTACTATCGGAACACCCTTTAATTTTTAGGTTTATTTTTTTATACTTGTTTATATAGCGAACTAAGGTTTAATTACTGCTTACATATTATTAGTGTATGCCTCCTACAGCTCAAGAAATAAAATAAAATATTTATGAATAAGACCTCTCTATCGGAACACCCTATAAATTTTATTATTTGTTGCTATAGCGGCCAAAATTATACACCTTCTGTACAAATTTCAAGATTCTACCTATTATGATTCAAAACTTAGGCATTATAAATCAAAATAACACCACTATCGAAACACCCTTTAATTTTTAGGTTTATTTTTTAGACTTGTATATAAGGCGAACTACGTTTTTATTACAGTTTGTAAATTTTTAGTGTATCCCTCCTACAGTTCAAGAAATAAAGACATTTTCGTAAATAACACCTCTCTATTGGAACACCCTATAAGTTTTAGTATTTGTTGCTATAGCGGCAACAACTATACATCATCTGTGAAAATTTCAAGAGTCTACCTATTACGGTTCCAGAGATAAAAGGCGCTGACAGACGGACAGACGGACAGACATTGTAGCGAAAACAATAGGGTTTCGTTTTTACACTTTGTGTACGGAACCCTAAAAAAGCATCTCAAAGAGATAGTCAACTTTCGTACGTCTGAATATGTCTGTTTTCTTCCCATATACAGAACCAAAACCATGGTATTTTACAACTGACGGTTATGTCAAAATCCGTTCGGGCTCGTGCCAATTCGAATGCAGCTTTACATACTACAATGTTTTAATGACCAGGTACTCAGTATGTATTGATTGTTGAGAACCTGCATCTCCTGTAACAATGGCTAATTTATCTAAATGCATTTAAGCCGCCTGACTATCCTATCTATTATATGGTAGGAGAATATCGTGATCGTTAAAAATAGCAGCATCAGAAACCGCAAAAATTTCAGCTTTAAATTTTCCACAATAGTTTTCCAGTCTATAATTGTGTTTACTAACTTCTGCATTAATCCTCAAGTCCTATAACATTATCCTTTTTTGAACTATTAGTATACATATACATATCTTAATTCATCCAGTACTATTTTCCAGAGGTATCCAATAATTTTTTATTGAAATGGTTGCAGTAATCACCTTATCTTAATCGGTTTTAGGCAACAAAAAATCGCTTACTAAGTTCTTTAATTAATATTTTCTTATCAACGAAGAGCTAGCTGACTACCTACATTCTAAAATAAACATTCGAATGTAAAAATAAAACAGGCAGTTCTAGACCAAACAATTGCACATATTTACAAATTGGAAATAATTAATGTGAAAAGTGTTTTCTTATTTTTTCTAATTCTGAACATTGCAAACAATGTAAATATGTAAAATAATGTGAGTTAAATGAAGAATGATATTTGTATGTATTGTATGTATATTAAGCGCTGTCGAAGCTATCTACAAATATTACATTGTGTTCAAATAAATTTCGTTCCAAATAGAAAATAATAGAACAGATAGAAATAAAATTGCCACGTGAATAATTTATAAAAAACTAATAGCAAACCCTCAAAACCTAAAATATTATAGTTGTTTTCGTTAATATTAAAGATAAATATATACTTGTTTGTGAAGCTTTTACTTTAAAAACTAAGACAAAACTCTATTTTAAAAACGTCCATTAAGTCGTCTACGCCGGAAGTGGAAAACTAGAGTGTATAATTGTGTCTATACTTGAGTGGTATTTTGCATTAATATTTTTAACCCTCTGAGGGTATTCTGGTAAGTGATGGATTTTGATTTCATTTTATAAACGAACTGAATGCAATAAAAAAGTGCAATGAATTGATTTTACTACTGAAAACTAATAAAAAGATTTTTATTATTTTTCAAACTGCCCTTCCTTTAAGGACATATTTCTCTGCGCGGCAAAATTATATACAATCGCAACAAGTTATCAAATCTAAATAATATGATGTAAACGCAGCGCAAGAAACTATTTAATTAGTTAGAGATTCTTCAAGGTGTCTTCTGACGAAACGTATGCTTAAGTAAACTGTCTTAATGGATATATTTGTGTGATTTCAAAGAAAATAACTCAGCTTGTAATCAAAAAATATTTATATAGACTATTAATTATGATTTTTTAAAATGTTTATTTCAAGATAAAGTCAATTTACAGACTCAATCACCAAACCTTTTCTCAAGGCGAGAAGAGATTCAATACAATTTTTGATACCTTGTTCTGAAGTAAAACGTATTCCAGCTGAGGTATTCTTGCATCAATGCTATCTTCAAATTGATCAATTGTGTTTTCTTGGTTTTAACATAATCGGATCCCACCAAATACCGAATTTCTGTCGGTGCTGAATCCTAGCGAATGCGTAAAAATACTACTATTATACTCTAGTGTAAAATAGTGGGAATGGTTGCATTGTTTTCGCAAACAAAATCTTAGGATGTTCCCAACAGCTTTATTAGACAAATAATTTGAAAATTTCATTTTTAAAACATATTGGGTGATTCATACAAAAAATGTATTTTGTTAAGAGCATCATTTTGTAAACGAAACGTTATATGTTAAAAAAAAATTGTATGAAATAATTCTTGCAAAAAAAAACCGACTACAAAACAAATATATGAGCATCAATTCTAAACTAAAAATTTAAAAGGAAGTAATCTGTTAGAAATAGTACTCAAATCAAATACTTCTATACTTTTTGCTCTAACGGACAAGTAATATACCTTCTGTACATTCAAATGTCTATCCATAACAACAAATTACGTCAGATATGAGGACACCCATTATTTTTTTACAGTTATTATTACTGACACGGTAATAAAAAGTAAAGGTTCCAAAGATATGGCCATATAGCTTAAACAATATCACCTAGGAGACACCCTTTAATGTACAATTTTAAATTAAACACTTATTTTAAAGGACAGATTCTTTGTTAATTTGAAATGTCTGTCTAAAACGGTTCAAAAGTTTGGCCATATGCATCAATTTACATCAAGTTTTGAGACACCCTTTAAAATTTTAAATATTTATAAATGTTATTATACGGGACATAGTAGTGGAGATTCTGTCTAATTTTCAAGTGTATGTCTATAACGGTTCAAAAGATAGGTTAAATTACATCAATTATGGGGACATCCTTTAGTTTCCAAATTTAAATTATATACTTGATGTTATAAAGGACTTAGATATACAGGTTCTTTGTGAATTTCAACCGGCTCTCTTTAACGATTCAAAAGTTCAGCAATATACATCACATTACATCAACTATTGGGACACCCTTTAACTTCTAATTATAAATATTTAATTTCTGATTATAAATATTGGACATTCTGTCCAATTTTCAAGAAATTGTCCACAATGTTTAAAATGGCTCATATATTTAAATTGACGTCACATATGGGGACACCCTTTAATTTTTAAGTTTATTTTTTTTATTAATTTCTGTTATTGGCAGCTATAGTGTTATGCAGTTTTTTAAAATTTTAAAAGGGTGCCCTTTACGGTTCATAATACACGTAAAAAACACGTATGTTGTATGGGGACACCCTTTAATTTTCAAAATTCTGAACTTCTTTTAAAATGGGACCAATCTGTAAGTATTTCCTTTCTAATAAAGAAAAAATTTTTAAAATCGGTTCAGAAATGACTGAGTTCTGCGGGCACAAACATAAAAAAGCAACATTCAGACGAATTGATAACCTCCTTCTTTTTTTGAAGTCGGTTAAAAATTCAAAATTTCCAACTATTTTTCATACAAAATTCAAGAGCTTGTAAACTTAATATTAACAAAATCAGCCATCAAATAATATTAAATAAATTAAATATATAAATAAATTTGTAAAAAAAAAAAAAAAAATTATAACTTGCCTTTAGCTAAAGTTAGGATTTTGTTGTATCGATAAGTAGTTTTTCGCTATAATAATGAGTATAATGCTCATTTTTATAACTTGTCCTTATAGTACGTAAGGAACGAACAACTATTTATCGCTCCAACAAAATCCTAACTTTAACTAAAGGCAAGTTATAATAATGGGCTTTAATCTTCAATTTTTTTTATTTTACTTTATATTCAGTTGTTGTCACTAAAGTTTTTGAAGCAAATCAATAAACTGCATATTCAAAGAAAAATCAAAATAAAATAAAAATAATCCTTAGGTACTCAATTTTGCACTTTCCGGTAACATTTAAAATGTTTTGTATTTTTATTAATTGGTCCAGAGACATTTATTTTGTAATACACATTTTATGCGTTTGGGCATACTTAAAACCAATTTTTTATTATTTCATTTGGATTTTTCTGCATACGTTGCCACAACTCGATAAAGTTAGGTGGATCTCTTCGATATTTTCCCTTTTACAATGGACACAAATTCTCAGGTGGATTGAGGTCGGAACTTTATTAAGCCCACAACATTATTCCAAGTTGTTACAGCAGAAGTTCTTCCTTATCTAAAAAATCGGGAAGATGGGTAGGCAATATGTTTAAAAGAAGAATTCCTTTTTCATGATGCCATTAACTTTTTGCAATAGACCAACATACCACCATGTGAAACAAAACCACTGCATAATGTTTCCTCCGACATGTTTAATATGGTGTCGTTGAATTGTCTTCTGCTGTCGACGCTAGTAATACTGTTTTCCATCAGACTGATGTTGGTTTAATTTGGACTTATCTGATCATATTACGCTCTTCCAGTCATTAACAGCCCAATCTTTCTGATGCAAGGCGAATTGTAAACGTGCCGAAACATTTTTATGTATCAATGCATTTCTTCACAACTGCGAGGTATCCAATGTTGTGTAGCGCTCTTCTTGCTGTCCATCATCTAACATTTTCATTTCTTGCTATGGAAGCTTGCTTTGGCGCTAAAGACTTGTTAGCTCTCATCTTTCTCATCATAAGGCGAGTGTCCCAATCAGTTAAAAGTTTTCATCCTCTTAAATTATACGTGATGAATAGCTTTTCATTGTCTTATTTACAATCGAATTTTTCACTTGTTTTAAAAAATATTCTTCATTGTTTTAAAAAATATTAACTTTTTGTTTTAAATTAAGAAGCAACAGTTTTTGGTATATGAAGTGAACAAATACAAATTAAAACTGGAACTGGGGTGTATATTAACAAAACTCAAGGTTATAGCAACCAAATCTAAAACTGGTTTTAAAATAAGGATAAATTTAAAATTTTTCTACTCAACTAAGTTGAGCGCAAAATCTCTCATTACTTATTATTTTTTAATTTGTTTTAAGAGCACTTTTGTTAAGAACGAAATGTTAAAGAACAAAAAATAAAAGAAATTTAAAAATCGCATCGTTATTAATATTTTTATGCACCTAACAATAGAAGAAATACAAACATGTAGTCACATCTGCGCCCTAATGTATGTATGTTGTAAATTTACATTCGTATGCCTTCGTATCAGTTAAAACTACTTAGTAAATTTTAATCAAATTTTGTACCTCGGTTTAAATATATGATTCTTTTTTCATTCCAAGATATAATTTAAAAAAAGTACTGAAAAAAATCACATTTTTACCCAGAAATTAATCAAAAAAAATTGTATTAGTTATTGACAAAATATCTTATTAAGACATTTTGATTATATAATTGAACAAATGAAGTTGAAAACTATAAGAGCAAAAATCAAAGATATAGTGTTGTGAAGTTAGAATCATAAAAACGTAAGAAACAATCTAACTTCAATATGGTGAAGGGTATAGAAAATTTGGCACTGCCGAATATAGTACTCTTACTTAGTTTTGAAGAGTTTGGAGTTTTTTTTACATTTAGAAGTTTTAAATAATAAAATATTAATTTTGACAATCAAGTTAGATTTGATAAAAAGTAATTATTAAAGAGCTTGTGTTTTACATAAATTTTTTGTGACTGCAGAATAATATTTTAAACTTATTAAAAAATCAAAATACATTCAGTAAAAGTGTTAATAACTGTCAATATATATTGCGAATAAAAACAGCCAATTTAATGGGTTCGGATATTATATCTCCTATAGTCTAAATTGGCGTTATTTTTTATTTTTGTAAATATGAACAACAGTATGCATTTAAAATTTGTGAAATATATTTATATTAGTATATGTGTATGTAGCTGTAAACAAAATCTATGTAGTAAAGAAAACCTAAAGAAATAAAATGTAAAATGAAACATCTAAAAAATTTGTATCATCATTTAAAAGTAGACTTATTGCAGTTGTTGATTGTGATGTGCAGTGGCAACAGCAATATCATCAACATCGTCAGTATCAGCATCAGCTTGATGTATTTGGGCAACAATCCAAATGCATTTCTTTATAAACACTGTGCAACAGCATGCAGGGTATTAAAAGGCGAAGCAAAAACAACAAAAGTTGTATAGAAAAAATTAAAGGAAAATTATAAATTTGAAACTAAGAATGAGTATTATTATTATTGTTAAGAAATTAATTCAGATTTCTTTTTGTTTTTCAATAGTAACATTTTCATTTTCTTGCAAACTTACATAAGTCATTTCTATATGGCCGCATGTGGCAAATATGTACTTATGAAAAAAGTCAGACAGACGGCCACATATGAGTGAGAGAAGATGTAATGGAAGTGATTTGTTATAAAAATCTTTACACGACATTGAAGTTTATTGGCGACGTCTACTTTATTTATTAAATACAAACAGATATGCACATGCATGTAAAGAAAAAACGATCTTGATAGTACTATTAAGAAGAAGAAAAACCTACAAATAACATTTCAAGTGCAAGTGCAATAATGAATTAAATTTTATATGTACATACATATGTATATAGATTTTAAAAAATTTCCACTTTTGAAAATTATATATTCTACAAACACGCATTTAATTGTTTTTCTTTTATTATTGTCCCATTTACTTTTATGAACAAAAATTAAATCTTAACACTACACATGCCCTAACCACTTTAAAAATTCCCTACGTCTCATAGTTTTCAAAATAGGTCAACCACCAATGATGAATTTTGTTTTAGTACTAAAATTTTTATTACAGAGTCTTAAATTTATGCCCTCGTATTCACCAGTTCCATGCACCTCTTGTAAAATCAATCTTTTTCGGTATTTAGGTTTATAAAATAAATTTTGTATAAAATTTAATTTTAAAACTTTTGACACATTAAAGATTGTTATTATCAACAAAATAAAATATGAAACAAATATTAAAGTTGGTTCACCATAGGAGAAATTTTTTTTAAGTAACTTTGGCACTTCCCACATAATGAAAATATTTATCGTGTTTCTTGGAAACTGTAATAATTAGTGTCTTGTAATTTTGTAATAAACCTCTCATTAATAAGTATATTCACTGGCTGGATTAGAGTAGCGGGCGTAGTACCTCCCATACAAAGCGAAAAATTATTATTGTTTAGCTAGAGAACTTTAACTCGTAAGGTCTTGAAATGTTTCACAAGTTATACTGACTGGTATACTGGGTGTGGTACGTCTCGCCCAAAGTAAAAAATATCATAGTGTGCCTAGGACTCTATAATAAGAAATTTTGTACAAGAACTACAATATTAGTGTGCACAGTCAAGCAAAAAATGGGAGGACTGGAACAGTGAGCGTGGTAACTCAAATTCAAAATGAAATATTACTATCGTGTACATTAATAACTATAAAATCTTTCCCATTATATCTAAAGGACTGCAATATTGAGAATGAATTTCCGAGTTGAAGCTTGGCCATACTTTTTTTTACAAATGTTTACTTTATCTTTAGACCATAAAAAATAAGAGTGTTTATAAAATTTTTTAAGTGCATTTGTCTTCAATTTAAGTTTAAGAAGTGTTGTTTGTATATTTCAAATAGTTCTTTTTAACTGTTTTTATAAAAAAAAAAATATTTATTTCAGTATAAAGCATTATCCATCGCAAGCTGTGATTTTTTCCATATTTTTTAGGGTTCCGTACACAAAGTGTAAAAACGTAACCCTATTGTTTTCGCTACAATGTCTGTCCGTCTGTCCGTCTGTCAGCGCCTTTTATCTCTGGAACCGTAATAGGTAGAGTCTTGAAATTTTCACAGGAGGTGTATAGCTGTGGCTACTATAGTAGCAAATACAAAATTTTATAGGGTGTTCCTATAGAGAGGAACTGTAGGTGGGATACACTTGAAATTTACAAACAGTAATTAAAACTTAGTTCACTATATAAACAACTATAAAAAAATAAAACTAAAAATTAAAGGGTGTTTCGATAGTGGTGTGATTTGCATGTATAAGGCCTAAGTTTTTAACCATAATAGGTAGACGCTTGAAATTTTTACAGAAGCAAATTCTAAAACTTATAGGGTGTTCCGATAGAGAGGTTTTATTCACGAATGTGTGTTTATTACTTGAACACTAAAAATTTACAAACAGTAATTAAAACTTAGTTCTCTATATGAACAAGTCTAAAAAAATAAACCTAAAAATTAAAGGGTGTTCCGATAGTGGTGTGATTTGCATGTATAAGGCCTAAGTTTTGAACCATAATAGGTAGACTCTTTACATTTTCGCAGAAGATGTATAACTGTGGCCACTATAGTAATAAATACTAAAACTTATCGGGTGTTCTGAAAGTGAGGTGTTATTTGCCTTTATGTCTTTATTTCTTGAGCTATAGGAGGCAATCACTTAAAATTTGCAGACAGTAATTAACTCTATGTTCGCTTTCTAAACAAGTATATAAAATTAAACCTTAAAATTAAAGGGTTTTCCGAGAGTGTCGTGCTTTGCGTGTATATGGCCTAAGTTTTGATCGATAATAAGTAAACTCTTGAAGGTTTTAGAGGAGTTTTATTACTATGGAAAATATAACAAATAATAAAAATTAAAGGGTGTTCCGAAAGTGACGTGATTTTCATGTATAACTCCTTATGTCTTTAACCGTAATAGGTAGACTCTTAAAATTTTGTACAGGAGATATGTTGCCACGTCCGATATGACAATTACTACAAATTATAGGGTGTTCCGACAATGACATATTTTTCACGTATAGTGACTTATTTTTTTAATCGTAACAGGTAAACTCTTGATATATTCATAGAAGAATTTCCAGGGCCCTTATAACAAATAACAAAATTAAAGGATGTTCCGACAGAGACATGGTTTTTAGTTGCCTTATTTTTTTAACCGTAATAGGTAGACTCTTGAATTGTTTCCATGTTGATGTTGTTGCACTTCGCTGTAACAATTTCCAATTACTAAAGGGTGATCCGTCAGTGACATATTTTTCACATATATTACCTTATTTTTTGAAACGCAATAGGTAGACCTGATATTTTTATACAAAGTGTATCACCATGCCACGCCGTTATAACAATTCCAATTTTCGCGAATATGACATTGATTTTAAAAATAAAGGGTGCCCTATAAGACATGAAAAAATTAACAACTTGAGTTTTTAAAGGCGTACTAAACATAGTACCCTACGTGTGTGAGACTAACTCGCACTTGACTGATTTATTTTTATTCCATACCAAAACAACTTTACTTGTTTTGAAGTGAAGCGCATTTCAGATAAGGAATCCTATATCTAAAGAAGCAAATGGTAGTTAAAAAGGGCAACGCCTTGACTATACGTCAAGTAAGGCAAAACTACCCAGTAATTTATTTATACATAGTTTTTAACTGTCGCATAACATAACATAATAAAATAGAAAAATTTAATTTGTTCACATATTCTGGCCGTTTTAAGTCCAATACTGTCTTCGGCCAGATATCCAATTAGATTTTTACATGGTTTTAACAACTCATAACCTTAGATATATCACAATAGATTTATTTTTCAATGCAGGTTGTTACGTAATATCGAGCCATTACCGCCAAAATATTGTAAGTGCGTAAAAACCAATTTTATAGGAGAAGGTTTTTTCTAATTATTTTTGCTTTAAGTATTAATACAACCCTGAAATTACTTTTGGTATAACTCGTAATGAATCTTTTTATAGTTACAAAATTTTAAGAGATGATGCGAATGATCATAAAAAATTGATTTTTATCAAAAAACCAAAATCGAAAAATTAAGACTTACAGTATTTCGCCGGTAAGGGCTCCATATGATATCATGCCAAGTTGCTTTAGTTCATGTGACACAATATTTTTGTGGTTTTAAATTGCAATAATTGTTACTTGGTCTGTTTGAGTCGAGACTCCAATTCTTCATCTACAAACTTTTTCAACAGGTCTGGACGCTTTACATAATGATATGAAATCGCCACTTTTGAACCATCAAATCTACTCACGACAATTTTCCTCGTTTTGCCGCAAATGCTCCGGTTTTGGTACAAACTCCAAAAACAGAGTTTTTCGGTTTAATAGAATGTCACATACTTAATAAGAAAACAGTGTTTTCACGTGACATAAGTATAGTAAAAATAGATAGTAAAAATTCTATTAACATATTCTAGTGTAAAATGATGGGATTAAATGCCTAAACCAAATAATATCTGTGTTACGGAATTAACAAAAAAAGAATACTGAGCTTTTTTTAAATTATATTTTTCCTTTTCTCTAATTTTTCTGCTTGTATGAGTTAATTTAAGAAATTAAACTAAATAAAATATTCTTTATAAAATTTTGGGAATTTAAATATTAATTAATTAACATTATGCTAATTATCCATAAACTATATATATAAAAAAAGTAGCATTGTGTTAGAAATTGATGTTCTCTGGAATTCGTGAACCGATTTTGTTTCCGCAAAGTTTATATGAAAGGTGACGTCAATACCAAGGTTTTTATGTACAAACGGTCTCTGGATATGTATTGGTTCATGTGTTATAGCCGGAATAGTTGGCGTGGTACCGCCCATACAAAGTAAAAAATTATTATCGTGTTCCTGGCGAACTGCAATAGATAGCGCCTTGAAACATTGCAAGAGTAGCCTTTGTGCTAAGGCGCATAGTCTGCCAAAATACAGAATGAATTGGGACAGTGGGCGTGGTACCTCCCATACAAAGTGAAATATTATTATTGTGTATATAGAGAACTATAATAGGTATGGTCTTCAAAGTGGGTACAAGTAAACCCCATGCCCATGCAGATACTCTAGAAAAACATAGTCTGAATTGGGAGAGTGAGCGTGGTACCCCCTATACAAAGTAAAAAATTATTATCCCGTATCTGAGAACTAAAATAGGTAGCGCCTTGGAATTTTGCATCAGTAACTCCCATATTAAGATACATTATGTAGAGAAACACATACTGAATTTGAATGGAGGGCATGGTACCTCCTATAAAAAGTAAAAAATTATTATTGCGTACCTAGAGAACTACATTAGGTATAGTCTTGCAACTTTGCACAAGTAACCCTCATACTAATGTGCATAGTCTAGCAAAATACAGACTCGATAAGAATGTTGGGAGTGGCACATCCCAATAAAATTAAAAAAAAATTTTATCGTGTTAATACGTATAGTCTAGCAAAAAACAGGTTGGATGGGAACATTTTTGCCTTGAGAATAGCGTGCGTTTTCGCGTTTTCTTCCAAGTGTTTATTGTGTTTTTTGTGGATGGGTGTAGCGAAGCGCACCGGGGATAGCTAGTATTTTATAATAAAAATGCAATTTATTCCGGGGAAAATCTATTTCCTATACGCATTTCACTGGTTGCTTAGGCCAGATTATCAGGAAACCCTTTTCTTTATTTTTCCTTACTGCTTTTCTACAATAGGATGGTTTTTTGCCATCACTTAATGCAAACGTAAGGGGCTATGAAATAAATACACAATTTAATTTTGTTCTCGAAAAAGAAACACAAATTAACAAGAGTTGCCAAAAAACCGTTCTTTTAAAATCCGACACACTGTAATGGAGTGCAATAAAGGTAGCTATAAAGAAATCTTTAAAAGTATTTTGATCTTCGTAGAAGAGTACATATGATCCCAACTCCAAATTGTTTTAAATGTGAACTGATTTTTGTACAGATACAATATAATCTTTCAGTTTGAGTTAACAACCAATAGTTTTTAATGCGTAACAGAAATTTTAGATACATATCCTATAGAAAGTTTAGGCGTAAAAAAATTAAAATTTAAGCTTTTAAAAAAAATGTTAATTTCTTTTTTTGCACAAAAATTTATGTTTCCTTTTTCACCATTTTTCAAATGTTTTTAATAAGTATTTATATTTTAAAATTTGTTTTTTAAAAGATGTGACTTTAATTATTGCTTAGTAAAAATTTGTAAAATTTTCTAAAACTTATTATCTGTAATAAAAGGTTTAGCGTGTAATCTCGTTTACCTTCGCAATTGTTGCCGTTTGAAAGAAAGAAGTTACAAGCCAGTTAAAATGTATAATTACCTAATAATAATTATACAAAATATGTTTCTATTATCTTACTTCCTTTACTTTTATTACACGGAAAGAAAAAAATTCTTGGACAAATCTACTTTTATACTCAAACTTTAAAATAACATAGCATTATTAAAACTGATGATCAAGTCTTTTATATAACTAAAAATACCTAAAAATCTGTTAAATAAATAAAAAAAGAGCAATACACTGAGAAATTAAAAAAATTCAAAGTGTGTATAGTTCTATCGTTTATTGCTCAAGAAAATTATTATTTGGCTTTTATAATAACTAAAATAAAATTTGATGTCAATTTTGTGTGTGCTAGAAGATTTATGGCAACTGTCAGTGCAGCAGACTCTCAGCTGCGTTGGTGTCAAATTTTTCCTGTTACAAGTTGTAGACGATATGCGAAAATTCATAAATAAACACAAACAATTTTAAATTTATAAATATTTTTATTATTATGCTGCAGAAATTTGAATATTCTATACATATAATAAAACAGTACCTTATTTCATACCTGCGTTGCCATCACATAAAACTACTGGATGGATTTTAACAAAATTTTGTGAGTAGTATCCTATATGCATATGCATACTTTAAGGCGGTATATTTTAGTAGGGAAGAGACCCTTTATATAAAGTAAATATACATATAAACCATAACTGAAGCAATAAAAAAGTAAGCGGTTTGGTGTGAATTGCTTTCAAGGCAAACTCAAACAAAATATTGTAAGGGCGCTGACGAAGTGGCGGGCACAACTAGTTTATATATAAATCGTATCATATACATATATATATCGATATAAGTGAATTTCGCAGGTTTGTTTACTTTTAAATAAATATCCGTTTCTAGTCTTTTTTACCTCATTTTTGCAATGAACATTTTGTTTACCCTATGGGCGTTTCTTAATGTATTTTAACGTGACAATGCGGTCAATTTTTTTTGTAGTTTGTTACATGAACATTTTTTGTTTTGCAGCAAAGTTCATTGTCAACCTCTAAAGTTTAAGGGCCACAAATATTTTTTCCCTAAAGAACTCCTTTTCATTTTGTTTTCAGGGGTTTTTCTTCTTTAGACTTTATACACAATAACAAATGCGGTAGAAATGCGTTCATTGACCAAACAAATTTCTTTTGTTTTAACAATGTTTATAATATTCTTTCAATACGTACATACAAACATATACGGTTTGTGGCAATATATATCTACATGTTATATAGTGCTAAAATTTTAGTTTTAATGTGGCAAAAGTTTAAAACAACGCACAAAATTAAACATATTGATGTTAAAAACAAACTTATAATGAATATCATATAGTGTCCACTTTATTACAGTCTATCATTTCCGATAATGAGAAGAGTGCAATATATAACATTTTACGCATTATTGTATGAGAGTCATTATGTATGGTGTAGTAATATATCAGCAATGACTTCCTTTTCCTGTGAGAATTTGTTGATATTGAACGAACACAACTTTGAAAACAATATTGGCTATTGACGGTAATTATTTATAGAGTTTAAAAAAAATCAATATATGTAGGTACTTTATTATTTTTTTCACAATATTACGGTTCTTTAATATTTTTTCAAAGTAAAATATGCTATTAAAAAAATATTCTTGATATCAGTAAGATCCTATAATTCTTTTAAAATCCTATCTTTTTAACTGAATTATTCATATTTTAATTCGAATTTACTTTTCAAAATACTATAAATATTATTATTGCATGCACGTACTGATTTGCTCAATAAAACTCTGCATTTAAATTCATTCTCTATATAATTCGAAGAACATATGTCACATATCAATTTTTATATATACGTACGCTCTTCATGTTGAATGTTGATGGATATGATGAAGATGTCCTACTGCTGTTAGGACAGCATCAGACAAAATAATAATAGCTTGTCATAACAAATAAACTTGTAAATATTAGAACAAACCATCAACATATGTATGTACATATAGATATATGTATGTACAAGTCTGTTATTAATATGTTATTTAAATGGTGATTTTTTGCCACACTGTTGAGCAATTTGTTACATTATGAATAAAGGAAAAGAAAAGATGAAGATAGACAGAAGTTTTCCTACATTTTTTAATATTGCGCTTTACTAATTTGAAGTCATGATATACACCCTCGATCAGATGATTAGAACCACTAAAATTTCTGTCCTGAGTATGCCACATCTTTTTAAATTCTTTGTCTATAGCTAAGCTTTTGCTACTATCGGCTAGATCATTTTTTTAAGATTACAAAAGTATCAACAACACAAAACAAAAGCCGTATTCAGTGTTTGATGCAAATGGTCTTGCAAAAGTGCAAGACCAGAACACTGAACTACGCTAAAGTTTCAACACTATTTGAAGTTCCTTTTCCAAAAAAAAATTAATTATTCCGTTTATATGATTACAACCAAAGCACCTTTATCAGGTAGCCTAACTACGAAAGGGATATATTAGGGCGAACATTTAAATTTTTTTAAATGAATTTTGACAGTTAAACATACAATTTTTCCCCTTCTCCATAAAAAAATTAAAATATGTTCAGTTTAATATTTCCACTCCGTAGTTAGGCTACCTGATAAATGTGCCTTGGTTAGAACCAATTTAAATTTTTTTGTCAGTAGTTTCATTTGATTTATACATTGAACTATTAGTAGAATAAAAATATTATTATTTTAACATTAGTGAAAAATGGGAGGGATACTTGTCTGAATATTCCGGAAAGAACTAAAATCGATTTTTATAGTTCGCAAGGCTATTTCTATCAGGTCATTGTGCGAAAAAAAGAAGCGAGGTAAAAAATGTGCTTTATACTTAAAAGATATTGGATATATTGATGGGGGAAGACGATAGATAATAGATTATCCCTAATTTAAGGACTTCTTTGTATTATTTAAAGTCACTTTATGATTCAATAAAAAACCGTATATTTGAGTTATTTCAAACATAGAAATAAGCGGCCACTATTTGAGTTATTTCAAACAAGAAATTAAGCGGCCACTATTAAAATTACTTAAATATTATTAACTAGCAGTGCCCGCCACTTCGGCAGCGTCCTTACAATATCTTGTTGGAATGTGCTTTGAAAGCAAAAATAAGACCCTTACTTTTATAGTGCTTTAGATATGTATTTATTTACTTTATATAAAGGTACCCATCCATGTGTAATTACTTAGGAGATAGTGTTTTTTATTTTTTTAATTTACACATGTTTTTTTAATGTGGGTTAGTGAGTACACTATACACATTTTGAATATCCCAGAAGTTATGTTAAATAAATTAGTCAAGTGCGAGTTAGACTCACACACGTAGGGTTCCGTACTATGTTCAGTATAATTTAAAAATTCCAGTTGTTTATTTCTTTATGTCTTATGGGACACCCTTAAATTTTAAAATTAAAGTAATATTTGCGAAAATTGCATCATAATTGGAACACCCTTTAATTTTTAGAATGTAATTGATTTTATAGCGGCCATGGTAATACACTTTCTATTAAAAGTTAAAAAAAAAGGTAATATTCGTGAAAAACACGTCACTAATGAACACACTTCAATTTTAAGTATTTGTTATAGCGGCAGAAGTAACACATCTACTGTAAACATTTCAAGAGGGTATCTATTACGCTTTATAAAATCATGTCACTGTCGGAACACCCTTTAATTTTATTATTCATTATAGTGGCCATGGCAACTTCCTTTCTATAAATATATTAAGAGTCTACTTATTGCGATTAAAAAATAAGTCACTATAAGTGAAAAACATGTCACTGTCGGAACACCCTTTAATTTTTAGTAATTGTCATATCGGCCGTGGCAACACATCTTCTGTACAAAATTTCAACAGTCTAACTGTTACGGTTCAAGAAATAAGGCTATATACATGCAAATCACGTCACTGGCGGAAAACCCTTTAATTTTTATTATTTGTTATAGTGGACATAGTTATACACCTCCTGTAAAAATTTCAAGATTCCACCTATTCATTCAAAACTTAGGATATATAATGCAAATCACGTCACTATTGAAACACCCTTTAACATTTAAGTTCAATTTTGTATACTTGTTTATAAAACAAACATAGTTTTAATTAAAGTTTGGAACACCCTACGTTTTAGTATTTTTTGCTATTGTGGCCGCAGTTATACACTTTTGGTAAAATTTTCAAGATTCTAGCTATTATGGTTCAAAACTAAGGCCTTACACATACAAAGCACACCACTATCGGAACACCCTTTACTTTTTAGGTTTATTTTTTTAGACTTGTTTATAAAGCGAACTAAGTTTTAAATACTGTTTGTAAGAAATAAACACATATTCGTAAATAACACCTCTCTATCGGAACACCCTATAAGTTTTAATATTTTTTGCTATAGCGGCCATAGTTATACACCTTTGGTAAAATTTTCAAGAGTCTAACTATTATGGTTCAAAACTTAGGCCTTTTACATGCACCCTTTAATTTTTAGATTTATTTTTTTCAGAGTTGTTTATATAGCGAATTAATTTTAATTTAGTACTTGCATATTTTTAGTGAATTCCTCCTACAGTTCAAGAAATAAGCACATATTCGTGAATAACACCTCTCTATCGGAACACCCTATAAGTTTTAGTATTTGCTAGTATAGCGGTCACAGTTGTATACTTTCTGTGAAAATTTCAAGCGCCTACCTATTACGGTTGAAAGCTTAGGCCCTATACATGCAAATCACACTACTATCGGAACACCCTTTAATTTTTAGGTTTATTTTTTTTTAGACTTGTTTATAAAGCGAACTAAGTTTTAATTACTGTTTGTAAATTTTTAGTGTATGCCTCCTACAGTTCAAGAAATAAACACATATTCCTAAATAACATCTCTCTATCGGAACACCCTATAAGTTTTAATATTTGTTGCTATAGCGGCCTATTATGGTTCAAAACTTAGACCTTATACATGCAAATCACGCCACTATCGGAACACCCTTTCATTTTTACGTTTATTTTTTCAGATTTGCTTATATAGCGAACTAATTTTAATTTAGTGATGCATATTTCAAGAAATAAGCACACATTCGTGAATAACACCTCTCTATCCGAACACCCTATAAGTTTTAGTATTTGCTAGTATAGCGGTCACAATTATATATCTTCTGTGAAAATTTTAAGTGCCTACCTATTACGGTTCAAAACTTAGGCCTTATACATGCAAATCACACTTCTATCGGAACACCTTTTAATTTTTAGGTTTATTTTTTTATACTTGTTTATATAGCGAACTGAGTTTTAATTACTGCTTACATATTTTTAGTGTATGCCTCCTACAGCTCAAGAAATAAACACATATTTGTGAATAAAACCTCTCTATCGGAACACCCTATAAGTTTTAATTTTTGTTGTTATAGCGGTCACCGCTATACACCTTCTGTGAAAATTTCAAGAGTCTACCTATTATGGTTCAAAAATTATGCCTTAAACATGCAAATCACACCACTTTCGGAACACCCTTTCATTTTTAGTTTTATTTTTTTATACTAGTTTATATAGTGAACTAAGTATATAGTGAACTAACTATAGCGAACTAAGTTTTAATTACTATTTGTAAATTTCAAGTATATCCCTCCTACAGTTCAAGAAATAAACACATTTTCGTGAATAACACCTCTCTGTTGGAACACCCTATAAGTTTTAGTATTTGTTGCTATAGCGGCAACAGCTATACATCATCTGTGAAAATTTCAAGATTCTACCTATTACGGTTCCAGAGATAAAAGACGCTGACAGACGGACAGACATTGTAGCGAAAACAATAGGGTTACGTTTTTACACTTTATGTACGGAACCCTAAAAACTACATATTTTTCTGTTTTACCGAATATTTTTTACCTTTATTATCCAGTTAATTAAAAAATTTATAATTTTTCAGTTGGTAATGAATTAAAATGACGTTTTTTAAATATAACTTCTGATCGCACCATGGTCCCACTATAAATTTTTATGGTGTACTCACTCAGCCACATTAAAAAACATGTTAATTTAAAAAAAAAAAACGCTATCACAAAAATTTAAAGAAAAAGGGAATTTTTCTATTTCGATAACTTTTCGGGAATTTTTAACTTTCGATAAAACTGTAAGAGATAGGATTTCACATATATAAATAAAAAAAAATTTCAATAAAATCGGGAGTGCTAAATATAAAAACAATTTTTTTTAATAATGCCTATTACTACTAATATATGGCCTACTCAGGACTGAAATTTAGGTAGTTCTAATCATATGCTCGAGAGTGTGTATGAAGACTTCAAATTAGTTAAACGCAATATTAGCAAATGTATCTATCTATTTGCATCATTAGTAATTTAAGTGGTTATAATAACCTGATCGAGAGTGTAGATCAAAAAATGTTTTCTAAACACTAGGCATAATAAACCTCCTAATGTTTGACGGAAATTCAGTAGCATTTAAATAAAGAGGGGTTATAAAGTGTTTAAAAATAAGAGTGGATTAATGATAAATAGAATATATTCTTCCACACAGTTCCAACTGAGTTTGAACAATGGTAAGGATTGTGTTCGTTTTGAGGCATCGTTTAATTTCACGCTATGGCACGATCTTGGTAGTCGTATTGCAGGCTCTTATGCAACTTTACCAGATATAACAATACCTTGGGGAGTATACTGTGTGGAACGTATCGTTTTACGCTGAATCCACATGTCCCCTAGGTTCATATCGGTAACACAGAGCCAAAACAAATTAGTTGTTTTAGATCGGTAACATATTCTTTTGACGGCGACTGAATATTTTTAGGCATTCTCTTTTACCCTAAAAATTACTTTAGTTACTACTTCTATTCTTGCCATCCTATACAATGTGTTTTCTAATGGCTATGTATTGAAATCATGAAAGTAAACCTTTATATTGCAAAGGACTTCTTTCAGTAATATCTAACCTTTGGCTAGAAAGAGTTTATATACTAGAACTTTATTTTTTTCTCTTTATATTTTTCTTAGTATACAAATTAGTCTTAAGCCTAAGAACCGATACTTTCAACTTTTTTTAAATAAATTTATCAACAACAGCTTTTTAGTATTAGTTTTTGTATTGCTCGCCATTATCATGAATGTATGACATATTTTGACTATTGTAATACACAAATACATTGAAAACGGTCATAACTGATAGAAACGCCAACCAAACATACACTCATAACATCTGTGATAACAACAAAACAGAATGATACAACAAACAACCGACAGCTAAAGTCAAGACATTAATGGCAGTAGTCGTTGTAAAACAAACTCTTTCACAGCCACAGAAGTGTATAAACTTTAGACAGCAGACAAATAAAACAAAATACATATAGAAAAAACAGATTTCACACTAACGAAATGTGCACATTTGGTCGGCATAAGACCCGTCAGCATCATTTACATGATAAACGCATAACAGACCGGAAGTTAAGTCGTGGACGGCTACATAAGAGTAACAGACGCAAAACAAAAAATCACAAAATCCTCAAATGGTGCTGCCAAATTTGATAAAATTTCAAAACTTAAGAGATCACAAAAAGATGCTGAAGAAAAATATGAAAATAAAGGAATGTTTTAAACTAAAGAAATGGCCAACTCATTAATATTTATAAAACAAATAGGGTAAAACAAAAATTTTCCAACATTCTCATGCACCAAAAAACCAAAGAGAGTATTCCTCTATTTTAGCTAAACATACCAAGAGGTTGGGATGTTAAAAATTGATAGTCAATGGTGATAGTCTTTATTTTGGCGGCATTGTGAACGGGCGTCTGGTCTTTCGAGCTAGTACGGTTATATGGTTATTTGATTTTTCGATTTTTATTTTTTGGTTCTGTTTTTCCATGCACGGACCTAATTTCAAAAATAAAATATAATGTTTATGTGTGATACTGTGTTGGCGTATTCTGTGTATTTTTTTGTATGACGTGAAATAAAAAAGAAATTAAAAATAACGAAGAAGTCGTGCATACTTTTTATTTCTTTACAAAAAACTAGCAAACGAATAAAATAAAAGAAAAATACCTACTTACAGATCAGACGCAAGGTATGTGTGCGTGATTGCGTTCGTTTGCTAGTGTGTGAGTGAGTGACGGCATAAATGAATGCTGTTCATAAAATGTTGATCGTGATTTTTATAATTATAAACAAAATCTATATAAATGTTAAAATTCTACAACAATTTGTTTATATGTTTAGAATTTAAATATATAACGTGCCTTCTACAAAAAAAGAAAAAAAGAAAAATATGTGCTCGTACAATTTGAAAATTCTGTTTTATTTAAACAGTTTCATAAAAGGAAATGTTGCAAAAGTTGTGTAAGAATACATTAAAAAGCAAATAATAAATACTTTTAAAAAATGTTATGTTTTGTTGTGGAAATGTTTTGAGTAAAACAATTCAACCCTAAAAGCAATATGAGAAAAACTGTGCGTACGAAAATTAAATTAAATTTTCTAGTGAAATTCGTATTTTCTAAACAAAAAAACTTTCGTGGTTTAAAACTCATAATACAAAAAATTTAACTTAAGAAAAAATTTTTAAATCTTTAACATTTTTCAAATTGTATGATAAATTTAGCTTTATGCGTTAAACGCCATATAGCAAGTATAGGTATTATGCGAATTTACCTTCAAAATATTTTAAAGCTGAAAATTAAATTAAAATTGCTAAATTGTAAAGTTTGGTTGATTCTATGATGACTAGAAGGCTAATGTACACAAACGTTATTAAAGATGATTGAAACAAAATGATTTGAAATAATAAAATAATGTTATTTGCCGACAAATACTTTTTAATAAGAAGTGTAATTTAAATTTTTATTCATAAAAGCCGCCAAATTCGTGAGTTCCTCATGAATCATAATATCGAAAGTTTTCATTGGCCGCCATGCTCTCTGAATCTAAATTCTATTGAGAGAATATATGAGGTTTTCTTGTCAAAAGTTTTTATAAAGGAAATAGGCCATTTACTATATTGAAAGAGCTGATAACAGCTGCGATGGCAGAATGAAACCAAACTGATGATAATTTAATTAAACCTTTGTTTGTCAATGTTTACTTGTTTGTTAAATTAAACAAATGTGAGTGTAGTCATACATGGTTGCTATCTTGATTGTCTGAAGTATACAAGTATAACATTGAATACATTGACTGAAATTAAAAAATATTATCGTAATATTATACTAAACTTTTGATCAGTTCAATAATTTTCCAACAGCTTATAGAATTTTTTGGGCAAGATTTAAAATAAAGTGTATTAAGTTTTACATAATTGGGAAATATCAAAGGGCTTTTGTATTATGAAAATGCATTGTCCAATCTGTATATTTGCAGATCAACTGGTGGGAAGATAATTAGTTGATAAATTCGAGGTGAGAATATTTGTAAAAGACTAAAAACAGATTTACGCTTCCATCCACATTAGGTTCGCAATGAAGTCACATGTGCACACGTCAGTTGTTTTAAGGCTTCTGCTTGTACGCCTAAATGGAAAATCTGCTTGCGGAGATGATTTATTTACGGTCTTCTGGATATTTTTAGGAATGCTAGATGTTGAATAAAAAATTTTTATTTGTTTTCTTTCTATACAGCCAATCGGAAGTACAAATATTATTTATTTCATTTTAAAAAATCCTATGCCCAAAACTTAGTTTTATAATAAACCTAAAAAATACGTTTTGCATAAATCAGTGAATAGAAAGTCAGACTCATATATTCAATTTATAACTTTTAATTTGTTAACACCTTTTATGAGGCCCCATTGATTTTAAATTTTATGTTGTTAAAAAAACTGCTTTTAAAAATTTTACGTTTCTGCTTACCCTTTAACTTATAAATTCTTTTTTTTATACTTGTTATTTCAGCACATTACTACATACTTTGTCTAAATTTCAATTGTCTGCGTGTAACGTCTGGGACTTCTAGGGAACATCCTTTCATTTTTATTAGTATTACTTTTAATACGTGTTGTTGTTATCATAGATATTATAGAATTAACTCTGTGTAAATTTAGAGTGGCTGCCTACTAAGGTTCGAGAATAAGGTCACATACGTAAGCCGCATCTTTCTGGAAACAACGTGAAATTTTTATTTTAATTATATTTGATTTTATAGCGTACATTATTTTGCATACTCTGTAAAAAAAAGCCATATACTTCACACTTCACAATTGGACTAAATAATAAAACTGTATATTTCAAAAAGTAAAGCTGTTAGCAATATCGCAGTATTTTTTCTTAGCCAGACCCCGGTAATCCTATTTCTGTGATCCTATTTCTCTTTCAGCTGCATTTTGTTAGTTCCAAATTGCAGCTTTTCCCGACTAAAACATAGATTTAGTTGCATCAAATTTACAAGCTTCTCATTTTTTTTTTTTTTTTTGTTATTTTTCTAAGAAATATTTTAAATTATGGTTTCATAACCATAATTAAATAAAAACTTAAATTTTTTTTCCTTTTAATTTGTTTAACCTGTCACGACAATAAGACAACAGCTAACGATCAGATTTTGATGTGTGAAAAGTCCAGGATTCACTATCCTACACAATCGTACGATTCAATTAAAAAAAAATCTGCCCTACTCAAAAAATCGTTTCAAAATGGCAATGTAGATGCCACACTTCCATACAAAATAAGATTTCGCCACTCTGATTGCATGGAAAAATACTATTTTATGAATTTTTTCGAAAGTTTGTAAAATCGTAAAGATCTGTCAAAAAGTCTGGCACACACATACACTTTACAATTTTTGAGAAATCGTACGACTGAGTATGATAGTGAATCATGGCCTTAACAACACATAGAACGATAATCGCTGTAAATTATCATAGACAACTAAAATTACGACACATATGATAAGTGTTGTAAATCGTAATCGTACTAAAATAATTTATGTTGTGAACCATAATTGGGGCCAAAGTTGTCCCATTCATATTTCCTTTCCCTAGTGAAGCTACCTTGTTAAATATCCCTTGGGTGTATATGGTACTCTTTTATATTTTTATTCTCTGACTTGAAAACAACTAGACCTGTTTTCCGAGCACAAGTCTTAATTTTTGTAAGAGACAGAGGAGTAAAGAATCATTTAAATTCTCTTTCGCTCCATAAAAATTCAAAGTTTTGAGTAAAACGCTTAAAAGTCTTTCTACTGAGTTGACGTGTCTTAGAATATTTAAATTTTAGAAATAATTTTGTCAATTTATTTATTCATCATTTGGGCAAAAACTTAACAAATTATACTGCTTAAAAATACCTTAACGAAAACTGCTTAGTTTTTGATTTACCAATTAAAAAAGAAATGAAAGTTTTTAGAGAAAATCCAATTTGAATGGGTGGAACAGAGTTGTAATTCAAAAACGCGGTAAACGCCCTATTCTCGTTGGCGTTTTAATTTTAATAGTTGATTCTAGATCGTTGTCGTTTTCATCGTCGTTTCGTTCGTAAATTCGTATTCTTGAAACCTTATCGAAAACAAAAAGACAAAAACAAACTAAAGTGTGGTAGCACTGCAATTTTTTGTGCTGTTATTTATGACAAAGTTTTTTTTATTTTTTTGTAAGTTTTAACAAAATATGGCGAGTACTGAATTTTATTTTCAAGTTCAAGTGATGATCATAACATAATGGATATAAATATAGATCAGAAGAATCAACGACAGAACGTTAACATTTTTGCAATCCCAGATTCTAAGTACGAAACTCGATTAGTAGCGATCTAACTTTTTCATGGTCAACAAATACCACTACATTTCCATTCGGGTTAATTTGTTTTTAAAATTTTAATATGTTTGACACCGCTTCCTACAATGGTGACAATCCTACCTGTTTATAACATCCTTCCCCTGTTGCTCTGGAATCAGAGCTTCCTTTTTATCTTGATTCATTTTAATAAAAAAACATTTTAATGGATATTTTCTCCAAGTTTAGTTTTACTTACTTTATGCCCACTGAAAAACCTTAATAGTTTTTAAGGTTTGAATAGAAGTTAAAAGATGGTGGACAATTCTTTTTCTTTCGAGAAACAAATTTAGCAAAAGAAACACGTCTTTAAGTTTTATTTTTGCAAAAAGAGATTTCTTTCTTAAATTCTTATACACTTAATCCAGCATTTCCAGTCTTTGTTTTTAGTAATATCACTCAATAATAAGAATTCTCAGGGACTTTAAAATACATAGGTCTTTATTACAATGATGATCACTGCGTTTGACCCAAATCTTTTACCATCCAGCCATTTTTTCAAATTTCCGGATAGAAGAAGGTGGCAAGAACCACTTCGTAATTCAATAAATTAATTTTTGCCATAGTGAGTACAGTGCATTGTTTTCATTGGGCACCATCTTTCGGATAGCTTTTTCATATCCAAATGCCTACACAAATATAGTAATATAACAACTAAAGAAGAACATAAAAAATTACGTTACAAAAACTATATAGGGTTCTTAATTAGTGTGGAAAATATTTTAAAGCGAGAGATAAATAAGAAAATTTATAGGGTAGGTGTCCTTGATTTTTTTAAATTTTACTACTTCAATTGATATTGTATACAAACAAAATTTTTTACAATGATTAAATTTTATAGTTATTCTATCATTTTCTCAGAAAATATATTTTAAATAAAGTTATCTTTAAAACAAAGTTACCCTAGAATTGTAATTGATTGTGCTCTGTATAATACATTTTACAAAATAGCAAACCAAACACAGAAATTAAAATATTATAATTACAAACTAAAAAATGAAATAAAAACAATCAATTTATATTTAACGTCAATTAAATAATACATACCATAAAAAATTATCAAAATTCGACATAAGTAATTTTTTAATTCAAAGTAAGAAACAACGAATGTGTTTCAAAAACATTATTTTGTTAATTATCATTTTAATTTTTTGAAAAGACACAATAACATACGTAATATGGTATTAACCACACTCGTGTTTCAATACGACTAATAACTTGTTCCTGAAACTTTAAAAATAAGAAAGAAATATTATGTACCAGAGATCGAAGAAATGTACAAGAAATTTTAATGGACACCTTGAAAACACTGTACACCTTCTATACATTGAAGACATTGCCTTTCTTTCGGCATGTACATCTGATATTAATGTGTGGCTATGACTATACTTGTGTACATCCTGTGTATATGCTTTAGCAAGCAAACAAATGGGTGGGAGTTGTCATATTAGTGTTTTTTGTAACTTTTGAACTAGAGACATAAAAGTGATATTGGGTATTTATTTATATTTATTATTATAAAAAAATAGTCCGAAGAACCGAGTTCAATTTTATTAATTTCAATATTAAATTAAATGTTTGTACTGATTTACACTTAATTTCACCAAAGCGAAGTATTAATAAATAAATAAATAAAAGTATTTTGTTATATTATTTAAAACATATAATAATCTATATTTTAAATTCAAATCTCTAATACAATTCCTTAGAAAGAAGTAAAATTTGCATTAATTGTTTTTTCTAATTTGAGAGAAAAACTAACCAAATTTAAATAAAAGTACAAAAAACCAAAAACGGCAACGCTGTTTGCTTTTACTGCGCACACACACATTAATCTTATGATGTTACAAAACAAATTCAATGGTATGTATCTTCACCACGAATGTGCATAAGTATATAAAGTTAATTCGATGCTTTTAATGTCTTCAATGTACACATTTAGATATAATGCACAGAAGTGGACACTCAAGAGTTATTCGTGTATAAAGTGAGTCATGTATACATTTTTCAATGTATATTTTTTTCGATGTCCATTGTGTAGCTGTGTGTGTATAGAGGATAAAATTTGTACACTAAATTAATCTCTGTTATGTACATCACAATATTTCTGTGGCGAAAAGGAATAACAGCTTAAGTCGACTTGAGCTCTTAAGTTTTGTTAACCGGAATAACTTATTAATTTGAATGTGTAGAACGACATACATATTTCTCGACAACTGCAACAGGAAAAAATTAATAAAAACCAGATGAAAGGTTTCAAAGTCAAGTACTTCAAAAATACAGAATAAGACATAAGCAGTTCTTCCTTGTTACCGTAGAAGCTATGCATTTTTAATGTTTAAATATTAGAAACAAAATTATAAATAATATAAAAATATGAACCTATTTATCAACAATATTGTGAATAAACTAAGCTATTAAGTGGGTTAAAAACATTAAACAAAAAATTTCATAAATTTATGAATAAATTTTCACACCTTTTTATAATAAATAAACAAAACAGAATATTTCATTCACCCAATGGGAAACCAAAAAAAAAAAATATTTTTTATTCAAAATGGAAATTTATGATACACATGTCTCTAAAACTTCATAATTTTGTTTATGATTGTCTTTGATATTTTTGTTAATTTTTTATATTTTTTATTAAGTTAATAATTATTTTCACAGTTGGCGAATTTTGGAAGTAAAACTTTTTTTTGCATTGTAATTATAATTGTAAATACTTTAATGACTAACCGTCCGGTAGTTATTATAGTAAAAAGAACGCCATTTAAGCTATTCGTACAATATTTATAATGCACATTATTAACCATATTCAATGCTAATTAATATTGTATCTTACATATACACTTTTTCCTATTTCCACATATTTACCAATTTATACTGAAGAAGCTAAAATTACATAAAATTTTAGTTGAAGTTTTTTGTTTCAAATTGGTCAGATAATTTGATATTTATATTTATTAAGAAGAAAAATACAAAAGATTATTAGGAAACAGAAAAATCTTGGTATAAGCAAAAAATTATTTATCTTTTAATTAATTTTAATTTATAAATGCAAATTTTCAGAAAAGAAATCAAGGGCAAAAAAAAAGAAAACTATATTTGCTAAATGTTAGTCATTATCATATGCCACATTAAATTAATTGTACTACTAGTCCTATCACTATCCTATGATTTTAAATAAAACACAAATTATTTAGGAAATTAGTGTCATTTCTTTTTATTAAATTTAAATTATTTAATTGACCGAAAAAATCACGAATGGCATGATATGCATTTGGATATGAACGCCCATTTTCATAATAAGCCTGAATAAATTTAACGTGTTGTTCGATTGTGTATCTTTCCATAGTTCAAATTGAGAAATGTCGAATTAAATGCAGAAAAAAACTTGACGTTTAGGTGTGGTTTACATTCAACATCGGCCCTTAATATTAGACCACATGATATGACAATAGTGCATCCGACCCTGATTTTGAGATTGCTAGCTAGTTCTAAACAAATCAGACTTTATTCTCCAGCGATCCTCGAAGCAAAATCGTTTTTTTCGCATGCAACAATTCGGATATTAACTATTTTATTTTTGTAATAGAAACCGCACCGAGTGCACCTTTTTAAAAACTGTAACGTTTTTTTCTAGTCAACACGATAATGATGGTCAATACAGTGACCTTATTGATCTGATTAACTCTTTTCTAAATAGTCAAGGTATACGATTGCTGCGCAATTTTAAAGTTCTGTAACTGAAAAATATTTCGAAATCGATTTTTTGTATTTATGGCATCGGAATCTTATGGTCATATATTGTTTATTTATAAAGATAAATATTTTGATAAAACTTTTAAATCCATTTTTAAAAACTTTTATGTCTATTATTATAACTTGCCAATAGCTAAAATTAGGATTTTAACGGAGAGATAAGTAGTTTTTCGTTATAATAACGAGGTAAGGTTCGTTACTATAACTTGCTTTAAGAGAACATTATAGTTACAGGTTATTTTTAGCTTACTTAATTTCTCGTAAACATGTCCTAAATCTAACATTAATATGATCCGTAATATGGCAGTGTCCAGCCTGGGCCACATGACCCTTAAACGTTGAAATCCTCACAACCTTTATAGGGCTGATGAGTTCTACCTAACATGAATTTGTTAAACCATTACTAGTGACTATTCGGTGGTTGCACCGATCTGTACCTAAAAATGCTGTATACGGATGTAGCGATCCATAAAATGCATTATATTCTGCTAGTGTCTAATTTTTCTTTATTTCATTATATTAGAATTAGTATAAGAAGTTATTTTCATTAAACATTTTTAACTACATTGACTCTTTGTCGATGTTTATTTTTTTAATTGAATACGTTGACTTAAGACTTATAGGAAATATAGAATCTGTGTATAAATATAAAGAGTACGTATTTCTATACACTTAGGTTAGTAGTGATTGCGATGTTAACAAGTTATTTTTGGCACATACACCTAATTTTGTTTTTACACGGCAGATTGGTTCCAGAATAATCCGCGTAAAAAAAAACCGTGTAAAACATTTTACACATACATATATGCATGTACATATAATGTGTATTTGCACCGTTTGTTTGCTTCTTTAGTGTATGATGAAGATTTCACAGATAGTTTCGTTGCAGAAATCAACGATAGCCTAATTGAATTTTTAATTTTTTATAGTTCTTACTGTGACTTAGTTTAAACCGAAAATTTTGCCAAGAAATGTTGAGCCTTCTCCACTTAAATCTAAAATTTCAATTTTGTTTACTAAAGAAATGGCTTTACGTTGTAGTTTTTTAGGGTTCCGTACACAAAGTGTAAAAACGTAACCCTATTGTTTTCGCTACAATGTCTGTCCGTCTGTCCGTCTGTCAGCGCGTTTTATCTCTGGAACCGTAATAGGTAGACTCTTGAAATTTTCACAGATGATGTATAGCTGTTGCCGCTATAGCAACAAATACTAAAACTTATAGGGTGTTCCGATATAGAGGTGTTATTCACAAATATGTGTTTATATCTTGAACTGTAGGAGGCATACACTAAATATTTACAAACAGTAATTAAAACCTAGTCTTGCCTAGACAAGTCTAAAAAAATAAACCTAAAAATTAAAGGGTGCATGTATAAGGCCAAAATTTTGAACCATAATAGGTAGATTCTTGAAATTTTCACAGAAGACATATAACTGTGGCCACTAAAGCAACGTTAGTGACGTGATTTGTATGTGTATATGGCATAGGTTTTGAACGATAATAGGTAGACTCTTGAAGTTTTTACAGGATGAGTATTACTATGGCCATTATAACAAATAGTAAAAATTAAAGGGTTTGCCGGCAGTGATGTAATTTACATGCACATTGACTAATTTTTTACCATAATAGATAGACTCTTGAAATTTTCACAAAGGTGTATTTAAATGACCCCTAAAAAACAATAAATATTCAAAGGGTTTTGTCCACAGTGACGTGTTTTGCATGTATAACGACATATTTTTTGAACCGTGATAAGTAGACTCTTCCTGTTTGTATAGAAGATGTGATGCCATGGCCGGTATGACAATTACTAAAAATTAAAGGGTATTCTAACAGTGACATGTTTTTCACTTATAGTAACTTATTTTTTTAATAGTAATAGGTAGACTCTTGATATATTCATAGAAAGAGAATTGCCATGGCCGCCATAGCAAATAACAAAATTAATAGGTTTTTCGACAGAAACATGATTTGTACGTAAATAGCTTTATTTTTTGAACCGTAATAGGTAGACTCTTTAAATGTTTACAGTAGATGTTGTACTTCGGCCGCTGTAATAATTACTAATATCTAAAGGGTGTTCCATCAGTGACATGTTTTTCACGTATATTACCTTATTTTTTGAACCGCAATAGGCAGGTTGATGTATATTTCTATAGATAGTGTATTACCATGCCGCTATAACAAAAATCAATTTAAAGGGTGTTCCAACAGTGATGCAATTATGTCTTTAATTTTAAAATTAAAGGGTGACTCATAAGACATGAAAAAATTAACAACTTGAATTTTTAAAGTTGTACTAAACATAGTACGGAACCCTAAGTGTGTGAGTCTAACTCGCACTTGCCTAATTTATTATTTGTAGTTTTCGACGTCTTCTTTTAATAATGCATTGATAGTTCATAAAATATTAACACATTTCAATTGCTCTAACAAGTAAAAAATGCTTGTATGCACAAAAAAGGAATTCCTCCAAATTTTTGATATGAAAATATTTCGCAAAACTTAAATTTTACAAATAAAATCTAAGTTCAAAAGATTTTGAATCGTGCTAAATGGAATAAAATCGTGTAAAAAAATAATTTTTTATTTTCAAACCGTGTTAAATCAAAACCATGTAAAAACAGAACTGGGTGTATTATGTAAATAAACTCCATGTAATTTCTTGAAGATATATTCCATAAGTATTATATTTTAATTATAAGGAAGACATACATACATATGTGGCAAAATGTAAAAAGATAAGATCAGAAATTGATCAGTACTTTACTTTGCATTTTTTTTTCTGTACCCACATACATATGTATGATTTAATTGCAAAGTTCCACGTATGAACTGTTTTATTATAATTTTAGAAATGGTATTATGCAATTGCTCTACTCGACGAGAATAAGTTGCATGATTTCTCTTCTCATTTTTACTTCTAAGTTTATTTAGTTCAATTTTTGTTTATTTTAATTTTTGTTCCATAATCGAAACAGATTTCAGTTTTTTTATAAAATAATTTTATAGCAAATCTATTTTTGTTCACCCTACTGTTTTTCTACACACAGTTCTTTGTTTAACAACAAAATTGTGATAAATCCATTTCTGGAAATTTGTCTTAATCCCATTGTAAATGATGTGTAAATTATTTTTTAAGCTCTTTGGTTAGGATGTTAAAAAACTTTTGTATTTATAACATTCATACAAGTGTGTGTTTCGCTATAGGTACATACATACAGATGTATGTATGTATGTATTATCACGTTTATAGTTTTCATTTTTATTTAAACTTGACATTACATTTAAATTCTTATTTGGAAAAATTAAAAATTTAATTTCGTTAATAAATTAAGTTTTTTTTAAGGTATATAATTGAGTGTTAAATTGTTTATTTTTGTTATTTTAATAACATATTTAGATTAATATGTTTTTAGTGAGAAAAAATGTTTTGTTTATTTATTTAATAATATTGTTTTTTGGTTCAGAATTAATTTAAAGTTTTTTATTTATGTTCTAAATTATCATCAAGTGGTTAAATTTTTTTTTATCATCATGCAGAGAACATTCAAATAAACACCCAATTACTTTATATCTGTCAGTTAGAAGATCATAGGTGTTTTAGAATTGTTTATGACACCACTCCATAATATAGACTTGTACAATTTTTAAGAGAAGTTGAGACAATTTGGTTTTGTGCATCATTTCTGTAACTTAAATGAGAAATGTCCCACATGAAAAAACAGGCTGATCTAGACTTAATCGTGAACTTAATCAGGTTAGTGTTGTGTAGACTGCCCATGTTATTATATTTTCCAAATCTTAACATGGTTATTAAAAAAAATTTTATAAAAGCTCTTTTATAACGTGACAATGACGTTGTTATTGTATTTTAGTTTGACAGTATTGTCAGAGCCATCTTGTGCACGACGGTACTACACTTCTATCTGTTGTGCAATAAGTATTATAACAACATTGTTGGAAAACAGAAGATTTTGTTCAAACAGCGTTTTCCAACAGTGATGTGATTTGCATTTATATGTCCTAATTTTTAACTAACGAGTGATTTTTTAAGAGCTTGAGAACTTTTTTTTAAAAAAAAAAACGCATAAAATTTGCAAAATCTCATCGGTTCTTTATTTGAAACGTTAGATTGGTCCATGACATTTACTTTTTGAAGATAATTTCATTAAAATGTTGACCGCGGCTGCGTCTTAGGTGGTCCATTCGGAAAGTCCAATTTTGGGCAACTTTTTCGAGCATTTCGGCCGGAATAGCCCGAATTTCTTCGGAAATGTTGTCTTCCAAAGCTGGAATAGTTGCTGGCTTATTTCTGTAGACTTTAGACTTGACGTAGCCCCACAAAAAATAGTCTAAAGGCGTCAAATCGCATGATCTTGGTGGCCAACTTACCGGTCCATTTCTTGAGATGAATTGTTCTCCGAAGTTTTCCCTCAAAATGGCCATAGAATCGCGAGCTGTGTGGCATGTAGCGCCATCTTGTTGAAACCACATGTCAACCAAGTTCAGTTGTTCCATTTTTGGCAACAAAAAGTTTGTTAGCATCGAACGATAGCGATCGCCATTCACCGTAACGTTGCGTCCAACAGCATCTTTGAAAAAATACGGTCCAATGATTCCACCAGCGTACAAACCACACCAAACAGTGCATTTTTCGGGATGCATGGGCAGTTCTTGAACGGCTTCTGGTTGTTCTTCACTCCAAATGCGGCAATTTTGCTTATTTACGTAGCCATTCAACCAGAAATGAGCCTCATCGCTGAACAAAATTTGTCACATTTGAACATTTCGAACCGAACACTGATTTTGGTAATAAAATTCAATGATTTGCAAGCGTTGCTCGTTAGTAAGTCTATTCATGATGAAATGTCAAAGCATACTGAGCATCTTTCTCTTTGGCACCATGTCTGAAATCTCACGTGATCTGTCAAATACTAATGCATGAAAATCCTAACCTCAAAAAAATCACCCATTATAATAGGTAGACTCTTGAAATTTTCGCAGAAGGTGTATTAATATGACCTTTATAACAAATAGTAAAAATTAAAGGGTAATTCGACAGTGTCGTGATTTGCACTTATATATTGCCTTATTTTTTTCGTAATAGGTAGACTCTTGATATATTTATAGAAAGGGAATTACCATGTCCGCTATAAAAAATAATAAAATTAAAGGGTGTTGCGACAGTGAGATGATTTGAACGTATGTATATAGCCTTATTTTTTGAACCGTAATAGATAGACTCTTAAAACTTTTTGGGTATTAGTACTATGCTCTAGAATAAAAAATAATTAAAAATTAAAGGGTGCCCCATAAGACGTGAAAAATACAACAACGAGAAACATAAAACTGATTTATTTATAATTTATGTTCTAGTCTTGCTAACTTCTAAGTCGCATTTTTGTTTTAGAACAGAAAGCATCATAAAATTACAAAATATTTTAACTTCATGTGTAATAATATCTTTGTACGTTAATATTGAAATCTTTATATTTATATGAAGAATTCCAGGAAAACAAAAAAACACAGTTATTTAATTAGGTATTTGTCAATATTTTGTTTATAACAATTACATTTATATATTATTATATTTTATTTATAACAATTACCAGTATCATTCGCTTTAAAAATTGTTCTGCTCATAAGATGCCGAACTCCTTGGGAACTTGGTTGAATATGTGAAGAATTAAACTTGTTCCTTTTATTAGTATATTTATTTAAAATTATCTTTGCAAACACGAAAAAGATTTTAATTAATCTATAGAATTGCATCAATATTAATTCGAAATAACCAAAACCATTAGCTGTTTTAAAGAAAAAAAACTTATTTAAGGAAGATATGTATATGTATAAACTATATTACAATTAAGTTTAAACAATATTAAATGTTTGATAAAAGATAAAAAATAATTTTTGATACAGTTACGTAGTACCCGATTTAAAAAAATGTTTCACATTTATGTAATTGAAAATAAATTCAAAACATTTAAACTACCACAATAAAACAAAACATTTTTTTTTTTTGGTAAAAGAAAAACAAAAATTGTATATTTTAAAAATATAAACTCTCCAGAAAGTGAATTAAAATGTTTAACATAAAATGGAAAGAAAAAGTGACACAAATGTGATTTACAACGAAATATATAGTCTAATACAAGTAACGAAAAATCATTAAATCGGAAATATGTGATGCTAAACCCAATGCAAGAAATGAGCATAAAGTGCCTTTTTATATCTCTTCAGAGGTTTTTATTTTCCAACAAATTCTATCTAAAAAAATGATGAAATTTTCTAGATGAACTTTTGCAAGGAAACGCAACCAAATATAAAGTGTAAAAAAGTAAATAAATATATGTAGATTTGAAAACAAAATTTAATTGTTATAAAAATTTCTAAAATGCAAATTTATATAAAAAATAAACGAAATTATAATAGCATATTCAAAATAACTGCGAAATTTACTTTTAATTGTTTTTGTACGCAACTATATACAATAAATATTAAACGAATATGTCACAGACTTAATTTTTGCTACCATAGTTGTAAACACGAACGTTTTAGCGAAATTTTAAATGATAATTTTCACCAACATAAACTAACAATGGAAGTGCCTCGAAAAAGAAAGTATCAAAAAGTTCTCATCACAACGCGATAATGTATACGATAACGAAGTATTTTAACATAGTAAATTTATCAAAAACGCTCTCAACTACATATAAATTAAGGATTTAACAATATTAAAACCATGTATTAAACATTCGTTGGCTAAATATAAAAACAAAATATTGCTACAATACTAATCTTCACCTTAAATATTTAAAGTGAAGTTAGAAGTCTACAATTGTAAGGCGAACAATGTTAGATATATTCCGTGGATTAAAAAACCTTGTAAAGGTCAGTCACGTTAAAACTGATTCACCAGTATTTCGTTTGCATTACTCTATAACTGTGATGATATTGATGTCATTTTCCCTAATTATAACCACACGTCAATATGTTGGTAATCCCATTGATTGTATTCATACAAAAGATATTCCAGAAGATGTTCTCAATACATATTGTTGGATACATTCGACATATACACTTAAAAATTATTTTAACAAAAAGCAAGGAGTTTCCGTACCCTATCCGGGAATTGGAAATTCGGATGGTGACGCCCACGAAAAGAAACACTATAAATATTACCAATGGGTGTGTTTTTGCCTATTTTTTCAGGTGGGTAAAATGTTATTATTTAGTTGCCTTTCAATAGTAAAGTAATCATAAGTAAAATAATAATTTTTAGCTAGGCCTCAGTTAGTTATTATATGTAAATAAGTATAAAGAGAAAAGAAAAAGTCCAATGCTATCAAAATGTAATGTATTTTCTGGTGCGGTGAATTGTTATCAATTATATACATAATCTATTTTACCAATTATTAGGGTGAAATGGAATAAGAGAATTTATTACATTTTGACAAAATCACTTTTCAATAGGCGTTATAAACTGAGTCAGAACGGTATGATTACTCTTATATTTATTATCTTTCGAATGTATATCGGTTTTGCTTTAAGCTAATCTTTGGTTAACAATTATTTATTTATTCACTATTTTTGTTAACTTTAATACGATTATATTGTGTTAGAGTTTTGAAAAGTTTTAATACTTATAAAAACAAACTTTCAAAATTTTAAAAAATAAATAAGTTAATAAATGTTGAAAAAATTGATAAAATTGAAACAAATAACTTCTCGTATTTAATTTTTCTGTTGTAGTTTTTAAAATATAAATGTTTTCAATTGAAGCTATTGTATATCGTATAATTGTAGGTAAGAAAAATGCTGAAAAATTATGTATGACCTTAAAAATACATTACATTTTGATAATGTTGAACTTTTGCTTTTTTCTTATTAATTAAGACTAACTGAAAATTATTAGCTCACATAATAATAAAATAGACCAAATAGAAGAAATTATTAATTGTATTAATATTAAGCTATTCAAATAATAAAAAGTCGACCTATTTTAGTTTTAAAGAAATTGTTAGTTTTACTTTACTATATTTTAGCTGAAATATGAAAAAAAAATATATACAAAAATTGTATTTCTAAACATTTCATTGTTAAAATAATATAAACTACAAAATCGATATATATTCACATGTGTAAAAAAATAATAACTCCACATTTATCGTTCTTCATACAAACATCGGCACGAACTAAAAATCAAAAATGTCAAAAATATTTAAATTTGACAAATGCCAACAAGTCGTTTAAACAAATATTGAAATTAAAAATCTGTCAAATCATGATAATTAAAACAAAAATAGATTACGTGAAAAGAAAGAAAAAAAGATAAAATTTATTATTTATTTAAACCAATATTACAAATTGAATTAGAAACTACAATTACTTATATGTATGTACATACGTAACCATGTATTTACAAACAAATCTTATGAAAGGCAGCAGAACTAATAGCCCAACATATGTATAAGAAAAATATATGGTTTCCTCCATACATAAATCGGCTTTTGTTTGGATGTACATTATAGAAGGCCTCACGTTCTTCTAAAATTTTTAAGTTTTACTGATTCAAAAACTCTAGCAAAGTAGTTCTTACTAGGGGAGAGGCGAACGATTGCATTCGCAAATTATACCAATTTAAGCTTTTGTATTTGCCCCCTATTAATGGAAATAATTAATAAATAAATAAATAATAATTAAAGGGAATAATTAAAAAAAATAGTTAAAAACACTGGCAATATTATTTACGAAAGAACAGCGCGAAATTTTTTTAAGAGAACATCGATAACATATGCAATCGAAAAGTTTTTCGCATTGCCTAAAAATTACAAAAAAATCAGTTATTTTTGTATCTGAAAAATTTATATAAATACATGGATTTTGTCTTTGTAATCATTAAAAAATTTCGAATAGCTTTCATGCAAAATTTCAAAATTAAATAATTTGTTTATAAATTAAATAATTTATTTTGAACGGTTGATACAAATTTTGTCGTAGATTGTGTAAAAAAATGTGCTTTCTCTTTTTATTTCTATTAAAACGATATGTTACACAGGAACAGTATAAATCTATCAACAAGTCAAAAAGTAAATTAATAATTAGCATTACCAACAACATTAACAAGATGGTTAATTGACTTTGGTTTTCTCTATAAAATCAAAATTTAGTCTAAAATTAAATTGATAATAAATAAACAAAATAAAATAAATCATAGTATAATATGATATATAAATTAAATAATTAATAAATGTTTGTGAGTTGTAGACCTTTTTATTATAATTGAATTTTTTGGACCTTAAGCCGAACTAATAATATTCAGTCATTAATTAATAATTCTTGCAAAAATAAACCGACTTCAAAACAGATGGCCATCAATTCTAAACTAAAAATTAAAAAGGAAGTAAGAACCAGATAAATGATAAACAAAATATGCCAAAATTGTGTATACTATGTTCGGTTCTGTGCCTATTGTTTTTTTTTTTTAAAGAGAAGTAAAACTCAGGCAATTAAAGCCTGAGTGTAAAGCTTCGCTTATGGCAGCACTGCAATTGCGGGTTGTAATTATTTTTTGAACAGTGTTATTTAGGCGAATTAGTTATAAATATTTAACTTCGCTGGCTATTTAGTGCTATATGGTAATACCGGCGAAGCAGGGTGCTGTGATGCATTATTTTAAAAAGAAATTAATACATATCCGAAAAATTTATGTTACCACGGCTGAGTATTGAACTCGTGACCATTGCTTAGTTATCAACGTGCTAACCACTTAAGCGACATTTAGATGGTCAATCGCGGCTTGTCAGCGCGGGTTGATGGCAAGCCAAAAAGCTCGTGTAAACGACCAAAATTCTTGTTTGTCAGCCGCGCTGGATGGAAATCAAAAATTTTTGATATTTTGTGTTTCACGCCACGCCATCAAGCTTGTCTAAATGCATGTTTGTTAACCACAGTGTAAATTTCATTTGAATTTTTGTAAGCGAGCAATAAAGATGTCTCGGCTAGAGCGCTTGTTTTTAAAAGAATTTATTGTTTTTGCATGTGGGTTAGTTTTTATGTATGGTATTGTATGTAAAGCGTTTTTATTAGAGTTTATTTTTAAAATATTTCATTTATTTAATTATCGTTTGTGTGTTTATATGGAAATATTAATTGCCAAAATTCAAGTTAAGAAAAGGTATGTAGACGAGTTAGCAAAAATATTATTTAATTGGCATTTTTCAATTATTATATAAAGGAAAATCCCATAACGAAGTTGGGGAAATGTTTTCCTTCCACTTAGGGTAGCTTCTGACATTATTATTTGTTCTAAAAATTAAGATAGATTTGATTAAACCTTAAACAGCACAATAAGAAAGGATTCACGGTGCATTAAAAGTAAAATATTGAAAACTATTCATGATAACTGTGTAGTATATGTATTATACGTAACTGTTCGAAACTTTGAATTTTATTTCTGTATTAATAAAATATTACATACATTCTTACATTTTACTATTCATTCACACAGTATGAATTAAAGAGATTTTAATGAGGCATAACTCTGACCAGATACTAAGAAATTCAATATTGCCGAAAGGTGTTCTTTTGCAAAAATAATATAAAGAATATTTGTATTTTTTCAATAATTTTTTTTTAATAATTGATTAGAAACTGAAGAATAAATATAAAAATATAGTCATGATGTCGTTGTTTATAATTCTCTATAATTCCATTGTCCAAATTCGTTTATTACTCTTTTTTGATCGTCGTCTTCCTATAATTCATCAATTAATAAAGCAGCAGCTAAATCATTCACCATCTTAAATAACAACCTCACTGCTCAGTGTCTGTTGTATAATGATGTTTGACAATCTTCGCTTGATCATGTAAATGCTAAACTCTCTCTCTCATCAACCCGCGCTGACAAGCCGCGATTGACCATCTAAATGCCGCTTCAGGCCACAGAACCCCCAAAGATAAGGCATTAGAGGTATATTATGCCAGCCATGGGGACGAAAGACCTTTAATTGTTTTATTATTACGGATATATTAATACGGACTCTATATAAATTTAAGCTGTCTGTCTATAATCCTTTAAACTCTTTTATTTATTTATAATTTTCTGTTTCTTTTCTGATAAGGCCATATGTTCAAATTTTTGTTAGAGGACATAGCATTAAACAATTGGCGTATTTATCATTTATCTTTATATTACGGTTTGAAAGAACAGACCGTATACATGAAATTACATCAGCTATGGGAACACCCTTTTATTTATAATTTTAATTATTGCGTAAATCCATGTCAAATCAAACAAAAAAAAAATTGTTTTCAAATTTACCTCTTCCGATTTTATTGAAACTTTTGTTGTTTATATTCTTGGACTTGCTGATTCCAAATATATTTAAAAAAAATCTATCTCTTACAGTTTTTTAGCTATACAGTTATCAAAATAGGAAACTATGGTTTTTTTTTGCATATGAGCTCTTATTCTAGTTCTATAAGCCCTAGAAAATTGAGTAATAGCTCATTTTAAAGGTGATTTCATACGCTTTAATTAATATAATAATAAAGTAAGAAAAGTAATAAAGGTAAGATATATTCCTTAAAACTGAAAAATATGTATTTTTTTAAACATAACTTCCAATCCCACCTTGGTCCCACTATGAAATTTGTATGGTGTACTCATTAACCCATATTTAAAACATGTGTAAATTTAAAATAAAATTAAAAAACACTATCTTAAAGATTTTTATAAAACTTTTTTTTAAATATAAGAAAAAAATTTTTTAAAAATTAGGGTTTTTCATGATTGATATCAAATTAAAACGTATGAAATCCCCTGTAAAATGAGCTATTATTCAACTTCCTAGGGTTAATAAACTGGAATTAGAATATATAACTGTATAGCTAACAAATATAAGAGATTAAATTTTTCTAAAATTATATTTGGATTCAGAGAGTCAAGGAATATAAATAACGAAAGTTTCAATAAAATCTGAAGTTGTCATTTTGAGTGCCTTGTTGATTTGACGTGGAATTACCCTATTAATAGTTGTTATTATAGCGGACAGAGTACTACAGTTCCAATTATAGGGCCATATAGGTCAAATAGTAGCACCTACTGGGACACACTTTAATTTCCATACAGATTCTTTGTGAATTTTAATTATCTGTCTATAACGGCTCAAAAGTTTAGCCATACAATTCAAATTACAGTAACTATTGGGACATCCTTTAATTTATAATTGTAAATAATTATACTTGTTATTATGCCGGACGTAGTAGTGTCTAATTTCCAAGTATTTGTCTATAACTGTCAAATTACATAAATTATGGGGCTACCCTTTAATTTCCAAATTTAAATTCTATTATACCGGACATAGCAGTGCACACTATATGCAATTTACAAGTGATTGTCTATACGGTTCTAATGATAAGGCCATCTAGGTCACCCTTTAATTTCCAAATTGAAATTTTATACTTTTATATATAGCGGGCTTATCAATACAGTTTCTTTGTAAACATCAACCGTCTGCGCGTCCAATTAAAATAATAAAATTTACAATGATATTATACATTTTCAACAGATACTGATAACTATAAGCAGTTTATCACCAAATAAATTTTTACTTTATTACATGTGATGTGTCTATGACTTGACATTTATGCGGTAAATGTTAAAATAAAAATAAATTTATTTATAGTGGTACTCCTGCATCGATGTCTATAAAAATCTTGTGTTTCAGAAGTAAACAAAAAAAAAAACTAAAACATTAATTCTTAAAATAGTATTCTTTTTTTCTATTTCTCTAAATCTTACAACTTAAACAGATCTTACGTTGTGTAAATCTTCCAAACTAAAATTGTGACATTTTAAACAGAAAAACTTTTAGTTTTGAGTGGGAGATCTCTTTGGTAAAAATAATAACATAGAAATTAACAGCACATTTAAAATACTAACATCTTGGGGAATAATATTTGGTCAAGGCCGAATAGGCAAGACCCTTAGTAAGATTTTCCTTTAATTATTTAAATTATTTTTAGAAGCTGAACCCTAAGCTACTTATACATTTCTGGAGTGGATATATAAATTATATTTAGCAAGTGTGGCATAATATGCATAGCAAATGTTTGTTACAGTTTATGCAATGTGTTTCTATTAACACTCAGCCCTCCTACAAGATAAAATTTTTCTATCATAATTTCTTATAGTACGGTATAGGTATAAATTTATTAACTCTACCTTGACTAATACTTTATTCTGACAACTCGGTTGACACAAGTCGCTAAAACTTTTTGTAACACTTTCTCGTCGCTCGAATTAACATTTCGTTCGCTTGTATTATAATAATTTTTGTTAAAAATTAATTTTTTAACTAAAGGCCCAGCTATAATATGCATAAGTTGGCTTGAGCTAATGTCAAAAAATAAACGAAAAGTTTGTCAAATTCTTAAGCAACTTATTGAAGACTTACATGAATCCAAAAACTATTATGACACAGTTGCACATTTGTTTTATTCGTACTTTTGCAAAATAATAATTTTCTTCTCAATAAATGAAATTTGTTATCAAAAAGGTGTTCAATAAACATATTTTATATACATAATACCATTCACATACAAATTAATAATTATTTTTATTACTTTTAAGAAAATTTCGAAAGAAAAATTTAACATTTTTTGCTGTTTGTGTAATTTTGTCCAAAAGTACTAAAAATACAACGGTGTGCATCACTCAACTCATAAACAATAAAATGCTCCTTCTTTTTAATTGCGATTATTATACGAGTCCATTTTTTCTTGTAGAAACTTCTTTTTTTAACATTTTATATTAATTTAGATATAATTTGTTCACTTTCGTTCTCCATTGAAATTTTTTATGAATGTACATACATATGTAAAACACACACACACAAACAGCTGTACGGAATGTGCGATCGGTTTCGGACTTTGCTTAAGTAAATGACATTTGACGAAACTTAACGAAAAGTGTTGTTAAGTACATTATAGTTTGCCACATATGATTTATATGTAATTGCACAGTTGCTTAAGTTGGCTTAAGGTAGCTTATGCATATTATAGTTGGGCCCAAGGCGAATTCATACCAGGTGGAGTCGATAGCCCAGCTGATTGTTTTTTGCTCTCGTTTTTTTTGCTAATGTCTTGTCAAAAAATACATTGTTTCATATCTGCTAATCTAATGTCAAAGTTGTTATTTTGTTGTAGTTGTTTTCCTACTGCTCACACCTGGTATGAATTCGCCTTGGTTGCGCCTTAAAGCTTAAAGAGAATAAAATTAACTTAAGCCTTACTTCAAAAAAATATTTTGTTTGTTAATAAATAATTCGACTATTAAAATTTAAATATTAAAATATCATTTCTTTTAAATATGATAACCTGTCTTACATTTTCAAATTAATTTTAATTTACAATTTCGTTATTGTAATGTAAATTTATAATTAAATTTTCTAAATGTATTTAATAATTTTGTAAGGTAGACATGTATACACAGTGCCTGCGATTTTGAGAAATAGTTTAATAGTGTAATTTGATTTAACAGTAAAATAATAACAAAATATAGTAAAATAATAGCAACTAAAAATAATATTGGGGCGGGCCATCTAAAATTTAACAGAAATGCTGGTTGCCTCCACCACCCCACCCCACCATTTTATTTTCATGTTTTTAGTTCTGTATGTTTACATTTTTGACTGATAGTTAACTGCTGATTCAATGTAACTATTGAAAGGCATGCAATTTTTTTACGTTTGCCGCCTACATCATTAACTATACCTTTACAAACTTGTAAAATTTCATGTGTCGTCTTTTATATTCAATCTTAAGGTATGCTTGTCATTCAAATTTAACAACTTTATTATTTAAGTCGGTTTTTATTTTTTTTTTTTAAATTTATTTTCTTTCATCAACGAACTTGAGCCTGACTTTAACAATTCTTTAGAATTTTTTTTGGAGTTGGGGCAGTACTATACCTTCTCTTAAAATTACAAGTCTCCACCTGGTACAGTTTAAGCTTTTTAGGTATGCAGCCCTAAGAAAATGTTTCTACTAAGTTTGTTTCAATATTTGTTTCAATTGTAATTTGTTTAGATTATAATTGTTCAATAAAACAGGAAAACCGTATTGTGAAGGGTATAAGCTAAGATTCGCCATAACTGAATATAGCACTGCTACTTATTACCAACAAAGAAATCAGAAGATCATTAGGTAATATCTTAAATCACAATGGTGAAGGGTATAAAATGTACAGAGCTGCCGACCACTGTTACCTGGTTTATATGATTTTTAAATATTTTCAAAATTTATACAGACATTTTTCTAAAGAATTATTAAATCATAAGGGGACATAATAATATTTTAAAAAACTTGCAATTTTAAAAGTTGTATTAAAAATTTTATTTATAGATTTAGGGTGGGTGACATTCGCAAAAATACTCGGTTTATAATAAAACAAATTTTTCATGAATGAATTTGGCTCTTAGCATTTAAAACAAATACTTATATTCTATGCTATTTTTTAATTTTGATTAATAGTTTTCAATTTATCTCAATATAAATATAAAACAATACATCATTATACAGCAGTATCTGTTTTAAATAAATTTCCTAGTGTATGCAACCACAGAATTGAAACACAAATTATACTCCTACTCTGTATGAAAGACTGCACAAAGATACATACATACAATTTACATAAAAAGTACACAATACGGAAGCAGACATTTTATACGAGTTTTTACTTGGCCAAGAGCCAACACGAGTAAGAGTAAATTTGGTAAATTTAAGAGCAAACCTCTTTACATTTTTAGGTTGCAGAGAAATGTTTATTTTCTCCCCTTTGGAAAGATCATTTTAGTTTATAATTTAAAATAGTTTATTTATTTATTTTCTGTTAACTACAATTATGATGGCATGCGTCTGAAAAAAATGCATTAATGTATTTAAGCATAACAAAATATAAAAGTAAAAAAATTGAAAAAATGCCAAAAAACAAATAGTTTTTTCTACTTTTCCCTTGTTTAAATACAATGCAGTTTAAAACAAAAAATTCAAAGTGCTAAATGCAGTTCGTGAAATGCATTTGTTTGAAATGTAAAACAAACATGGAATTGAAGTATTTTTTTTATTTTTTTTGCCAAATTCGCAGATACAAACTAACTAATGTGATCGACGTAATGAAAATGAAAAATTTTGCGAAAATTCACGCACAATTTCATAAACATAATTCAATTTAAATTTATTGATCACTGTAAATACAGCAAGTAGAACGATACATTTTAACGGCAGCCAGATGTTTTTTAATGGTAATATCCACGATGGTGATTTGCTTTGTTTTTGCAAACCAATACTTTAACGGCATTCGTATTTTTTATTATCTTAACCGCCCTTGCAACAGACACAATACTACACCTAAAATGTATAACACTGTTTATGAAGCGGGAGGTTGTATAAAAATATCTGGAAAAATACTGTAAATTGTGGTGCCTATCATGTAGCAATTGGTAATAAGAATATAACATTTAAGCGATTATTTTTATTTGTTAAGTGCATTGCTTTTAAAAAGCCTTTTGACTTTGTTATTTTAATATTATTTTTGAAAAAATTCTAAACGATTTATTTTAACATTTTCTTTAATCCTAATTATTTGAAAGTTTATAAGTCGAACTATTTTATTTACATACAGATGCAATTTGCAGTCAAGCTTAAGTTCGTTTTATTCTCTCTAAGAAAGAATAATTTTAATTACATATTAGGTGATTAATATTAAAAAAAAATTGCAGAATTTACTGCATTTTCTTGACAGCTACGTCCGTCTTCTTTAAGTTTTATTATTTAAGGTAGCTTATTGACTTTCAAAAGATCTGTATTTAATCAGAATTTGAGAAAAATTTTTTGATTTATGTCCATGGGTCGAATGTCCTTGGTTCGCCGCCCACTATTCCAACCAAGCCATTCTTTCGTTCGACTATGCTTAATTATAAGCGGGTTAGTAGTACATAATCTAAAAAATTTACCTTTTATAGTATGTGAATTACCACATCTAGTCTTCCATTTTTTTGTATGGCCATGCACATTAATAAAGGAGTTCCTCATGCAATTTCAAGACTCTATCTGTTATAGTTCTCTATTTACACGATAATAATATGAGAAATTCCACGCCCACTATAAATATTAAAAAACTATATTTCCTATCTTATCCACAGCATTTCTGGTAACAAACTATGAAAATTCTACTATAAACCAACAAGCAAACATACATACTTTGTTATATATCTATATTAAAGACAGTTTGCCTAGCAAGAGCAAATATGTCGGAAAAGCAGTTTTCGGAAGAAAAAAAAAAATGATCGTGTGTTTAAAAATTCAAATCTAAGAACAATTTGGACTAGCGAATTGCTTTGCAAACAGGACGCCACCTACTCCTATTCGTCAAAGATTTTAAGCACTTGAACGGTTCAATTGTAAATTAATTAATCAATTCAAATAATAGAATTAAAATTTTCATATCGTTTCAATATATGTAAGCTTAGAAAGTTAACTACCGATAAACTTTATAAGAGTGAATTAGTAAAATCTGATGGACATCAACTTAAGTTGTTATTAAGATAGTACTATATAAGACCACTTATGCTCTTATGGCTAGGTTATTAAATAAATGAATCAATGAATGAATGAAAAATTAATTAAGAATGAATAACATAATTTCGTAAATTTTACACTCCCTAGCTACGATGATGCAGAGTATAAATATAAATTGTCATAAAATTATGATTTACTCGATTTCCTAAGAAAACTAACAGTCAAAATTATTTTTATATTTTTCTATTATTGTATGCTTATACATACATAAATATGTACATATGTGTATCAATAAACGTTTTATTTTTAAAAGCTAAACATTTATTTTTTATTTTCTTTTTGAAATAAAATACGAAAACAAGATCCATTACTTTAGAAAAATACGAACATATTGCTGTTATAAATCAGTTGAACTCCCAACCCTAGGCATATTTTACTGAAAGGAAGAAATATGGGACATTCCACGACTAATCGGTCAATTTTTTTAGGATTTGTTGTTATTTTTTTGTGAATTTATAATTTGGATTACTAGCACGATATTAAATTAAAGTAAATTCTTAGATTTACTTGATTTATGTTTCAAAAGTTATCGGTTTTTATAATTGGTAAAGTTACTTACTGTTTGCGCAAAAAAAGAAAATATACAAAAAATAGCTAAATTATTTAAAAATTTTGTAAAAATCATTAAAATTATAAATATAATGCTTATTTTGTACAAGCTTGTTTGCTTGTACATAATTTGTAAATGTTTAAGAATGAAGAGGTTAGTAAATATTAATAAAAAAATATCTGATAGAATGACCATGTAAAATAATAAGGTATATGATGAAAAACGATTTTGAAAACGAATCGATTTTAAAACTTTTGTTGTTTTGAATAACTAATATTTTTTTTAATATTTTTGTCTAAATTCTTAATTATTGTTTGATTTTTATCTTCTGGTCTAATTTTCCAACCAAAATGTTAAGAGATGGGTTAAAGCTAATCCTCAAAATCGTTCGAAATTCATTACACCCTTTGAAAACGATCATTTTAAAATCGATCGTTTTCGATCACATACCTAAATAATTCTTAGAAAATGAAACATAAAAAAACACAACTAAAAATAATTTTTATAGTTAACTACCATTTTGTACACTATTGTAAATGCTATAACATAATAATAAATTAATTAATTAAGTAAAAAAAAATTATAAAAAAATATAACCAATAGTTTATTTTATTTTAGAAACTTTAGTTGCGTCTGTTTTTCTTAAAGTTTGCTATTTTCTACCAGTCAGATGAATACACATACAAAATGAAAGCTTAAAATTGATTACATTAAGTTTGGATCCTAAATTGATCAAAATCGTTATTTCATAGTAGGAGACAAATGGTTGTAGCTCATAGTACTGATTTTATCTGATTTGCCTAGTATACTAAAAAAAACTGCACGAAAAAACAAACGAAATTCAGAACTCTAAAAAAGAACTCTATACGAATGATTTGTAATGATTCCCGAAAAATGTTTAACTTTATTAATAAAGAACTTGGAAAATGTTCAACAGTCTGTAACAATTTGGTTACGTGTAATGAGACTGTTAGGAAAGACGAAAGCTTTCAACACTTCCTTTTATAATTCAATTAAGGAAATGAAGTTTCCATTCCTCGTAATTGAATGGTTTAATAAACTTATTTGGAACATTATTTGAAAGAAATAGCCGTTTTTTGATTTAACGACATAAATAAAATATACATCGATCAAATTTCAGTAAAATGAGAAATGAATAAGAGTCCTGGCTGTGAAAAAATTACTGCATTTATGTTTTAGATTGCGTAAGGGAACTATCCTGATGTATTTAAAACACACAAGATAATTTCAATAACAAAATCTCCAGAAAATAATAAAACTGAAATCTCTTGCCCTAACCCTCAACACTTTCTACAGTTGAATATTTTCTCAAAAAAAAATGTTATTGAACAACTTTTTGCTTATTTGGAGAATGTTTTATTTCCTTGCCAGTATGCGTTCCAAAAAGGAAGCAGTTACAAATGTTGCTGAATATGTTTGCAATTGGCTAGATGATACTTATAGGGTAGTTGCAGTTTTCTAAATCTGATATTTTATTACAGTTATATTCGGTTTGCCAGTATCTGCAATTTCTGTTTCTTTAATTAAAGGGAAAGAAACAGTATGTTAAAATAAATTATGCAAAACATTAAGAGCTAGATCTACTCTTTGAAGTTCCACAAAGAGTGCTTTTATCACTCTTATTTGAAATTTTTATTGATAATTTAAATATACAAAATATAAGCATTGATGAACATTATATATGCATGCAGATGATATATGTATGTATTCTTTCTTTAAAAATAAAAATATGAAAAAGTTTTCCAAACGCAAATTGGATATGACATTGTAGGTCCACATGATTGTCTAAGAGTGAATATACTGATGCTAAATGGTAAAATAATTATCTTATAAGATTTAAACCACATATTCATAAAAGTACATAGTACAAGTACATATTAATAGCTGCCTAATAACGGAATTTAAAAAACGTGAAGTATCTAGGTATTAATCAATAACCTCTCGTGTTATAATCAGAAGATTAGCTTAAAAAGAAAAGTTTTGTGTCGAGATTGGTATACTCTAATAATGTAAAGACAAACTTAACACGAAAACCAAGCTTCTACTTTACCAATACCTGCATCATTTTCATCTTTCTAAATTATCCTTCTAATAAGAGGACTTTATAAACATTAAGTACTTTTTTACGTTTTAAATGCATTAATAGAATTGGTTAAAGCACTGTTCTACATCACGAATAAACACCAGGCAGTCAACTAAGCAACGTGTACGATTCCGTGGCCTAAGCTAACACAACAGATTACCAGAAGATTTAAAAAAAATTCATCAAATTTTAAAATTAAATAATAGATGAACTGCTTAAAAATGTAGATTTTTTTCTTGTATAAGTATTAAATTTTGTATAAGTATTAAATAATATTTATTAAAAGTTTTCCGAGAAATTTTATGAGGCATAATATTGGTTTTTTCTTGTTAATTTTATAAATAAAGATATTAAAAAACAGATACCAGAAAAAAAACGGGAAAAAATATCTTTCAAAATATCCAATTTGACTTGGAATGTCCCATATATGCATGTTCTTTTCTATTTTGAATTAGTAGCCAATGCCAAAAATATTAACCGCACTAGATAAATATTTAAATGGACAAGAGAATATTATTATACTTACGTATGAATATTGCTGGAAGAAGACATACATATTGAGAAATTTAGAGTAAAAATTGATTGTAAATACCGTGCTCTATTGCAGATGAATAAATTATTTTTGTAGTTTGCTTTTAAAATGATTTGTCTAAAATTAAAATAATAAAAATAAAACAAATCAATCTTTAAATTAATAACTCAAAAAGCACTTAGGAACTGTAGTCATGTGTTTTTGAAACAATAAAAAATAGATTGCTCTATTTCACTAATCCATAAAGATTGATTTCAGAACTAAAATAGAAGACATAAAAAAACATGGTGGTATTCTAAGTTGTGTATATTATTTATGATACAATTTGGTATTAATTTGTCTTTTATGAGGAGCAAAGAAGTTCAATATGTTCATCACCTTAATGTGTTTTATTACTTTTCCAAGCCATAGAGTTTTCGTCAATTTCAAAGTTTTTTTTTCAGTAATAAGCTTTTGAAAAAATATTATTTAAGTTAAAAACCAGGACCATTAAAAAAAGTGTATTTCTTATTTAAAAGCAGCAATGACATTAAGAGTATTTGAATACTACTTGAACTATAAAACACCCTTTTGTTTTACCTTAATAAGAAATTGAGAAACTTGCAAAGATTTATTTTTTATTTCATGATAAAAATGATCATGCCAATGATCAGGTGTTACTTAAGCCATTTTCACACTATTATACTGAGTATTAAGACTTGTCAAAAACTTAAATCTAATGAGAAAGTGTGATAGTGTAAAAGGAATATGTTATCAAAATATTAAATAATACGAAAAGAAATTTGACATACCATAATACCAAACCATATTTAGAAAATTTTCTAAATGATAAATTTTTTAATTATATCAGGGTTGTGTTTTTTTAAAGCAAAGAACCAAGCTGAGTGATAATATATTATATTTTCTTGTCCTGCACCTGTCCTAAATTGCCATCAGTCTTATCGCCTACGTATGTACTTTGATTCTGCCATGCCTAGAAATTGTTGAATGTATGTATTATATTTTTTGTTTTATTTTTTATATTTTTTATTAACCGAAAACTTGACCGGCAAAACAAACTTAAGATCCGGCACCCCTGCCGTCCACACAAAATTGATCAGCAGACGCCGTTCAATGTCTCGTCTGGGCTTGTTCCTTTGCTGATATTTTTCATTTTATTTGAAATGTGATAGTGTGAAAACGAAATGTTATATTACGTTAGATTTTTTGACAATCACGCAATTCTCATTTGATTTCTATCTTTCAAAATCCAATGAAAATCTTAATACTCAGTATTATAGTGTGAAACGCGCTTTAGCAAAGCTATTCCTCACATCATGTTGTTAAAACTATAAGGGAATAAATTAATTAGATATTTTAACATAATAATAAATTAATTATTTAGGCTTAAGTTCTTAATTATAAAGAGATAAAGAAAAATTAGATACCAGCAAAGCAGAATGCATTTTCTAGACAGCTACGTCCGTCATCAGTACTCTTTGTATCAATCTACCCGGTAGTTTCAATTGTTATTAATTTTCTATTTAAACAAACTTATCAAAGAAATAGAATCTGAGAAATTTTAATTTTACATTATATTTCATAGAAGATAGAGCTTTTTGAAATTGTTTTACACTTGTAAACTCTATTTATTTTTCATATTATACTACCAAGCAAACATTTTTCTTTATTTTAATTCGCTTTATATATTTTCTATGAAATAGATATAATGTAAAATTAAAATTTCTCAGATTCTATTTCTTTGATAAGTTTGTTTAAATAGAAAATTAATAACAATTGAAATTACCGGGTAGATTGATACAAAGATTAATTAAATTAATAATTAAGAACTTAAGCCTAAATAATTAATTTATTAATTCAAAAATAGTTCAAATAAAATTCATATTATTTTAACATAATTTTTTTATTAAATTGTAATTATGTTCTACTATATTATCTCATTGCAGGCAATCTTATTTTATACGCCAAGATGGCTGTGGAAGTCTTGGGAAGGTGGCAAAATTCATGCACTTATCATGGACTTAGATATAGGAATCTGTTCCGAAGCCGAGAAAAAGCAAAAAAAGAAATTACTTTTAGATTATTTATGGGAAAACCTAAGGTAAATTGTTCTTATCGTTCATCATTATTAGTGGGAATTTCCTTTAAATGCCACTACTATTTAACAATGATTCATATCTCATTCTAACCATATTCCTTGACAGATATCACAACTGGTGGGCGTACAGATACTATGTGTGCGAGTTATTAGCACTTATAAATGTGATAGGTGAGTAATACGTTTTTTCCAAGATTTGTAAAAAATTTTTAACTCCTAATAATTGAAACTAGAAGAAAAATAAAACGATAACAGATTATAAAGGAAAATAAACAACAAAAAAAAAAAAAAAAAAAACGAATAAACAGTACTTCGTTTTTGTAACTAAAGTGATAAACTTTTTACATGGGCACAGAAATCAAATAAATACCAAATAAATTGACAAATTATTTTTTGAAATAAATATATACAGCACTGTTTAAAAGTTAACATTTCTAAGTTATGAAGTATATATACTCGTACAATGGAAACTTATATTATTCAAAGTTTATACGTATAAAATTGTTTATACGTATAAAATTGTATGTTTCGTTCTTTGTAGTTTTTTGTTATTAAAAATACGATAAACTCTACAACAAAACATTTCAAATTTGTTGTTTTCTTTATTAATAAAATAAACAAATCACATTGAAATTTAATGTTAAAATTTTATAAACTGACCACTGAACTGTATACGAAAAAACCAATGTGTAAATAAACACAATTAATTGTATTTTTTTTAAATTATTTTTTACTTATTTATCCACGACCACATTGAACGCAACATGTTTCTTGATATTAAGGTACGTCAACTTTCCAAATTGTCAGTGAATGAAGGAAAAATATATAGTTTTTGAAACTCCTTAGGTTAAGATAACTTTTTTTAAGGAAAGTAAAAGAAGAGTCCTTTTGCTCCCAAACTAAAAGAATTAACGTAGAAATGTAAACATACTTTTTGTATATACATATGTATATTCAAGGAGGATCTACATTTCTTTATTTAAAAATCTTAACATTAAAATTATAACTGTAAACTTTTGGTTACATTTTAAAACAAATGTGTAACTAACTTTAGGGGCTTACACACACCCTACTTCACTCAGACGGTCTTCCTAGACATACGGCCGGCCGTATGCAGCTCCACTTGAAAACACCTCTGCTTTATCTCTGTGAAATTTCACTAGGATATCTTTAAAAGTTTTAAACCACTGTTCGGCGTGACATACCATACAGCGCTTCAAACATCCGACTTAATAAATTTAATAAAATATTTTGCGTTTACATATCTTGCGACTACGTTAAGTCATTGCAAAAAAAAAACCAGCAACTTTGGACGAATTAAATTATAATAATGGTTAGATTGCCGAAATATGGTCCTAAATGCTTTAAGGTGACCAAGAGTTTGACTTTTAGAATGTTTTTGTTCATTTGCGCGAAACCATAAATACTAATGGCACAAGTTATTCTCCAAAAGAGACATTTTTTTAATTATGTAATGTCAGTATTCAATTTAAATTTAAAGTTGTGCACTTACTGGTTAGACTTTTGCTTTTATTAAGCTCAAGCAAAAACAAACATGGTTCTTTCATTGGATTGCCTTAAGTTTTTATTATTATTTTCTAATATTTGTAATTGTGACAGCCATAGCAATATGCAATAGCTTCAGCCCTGATATACAGCCTTAGTAATATGCGCCCTAGAAATAAATAAAAATTACTTATTTCGATGTTTCCCTTACGATGGAATTTACGATGGATTAGAATAGACTCCCTATTCTAATCATTAGAAATTTGTATATGTTTCCTCTAGCAAAAATATCAATCTAAAAACAGCAAATACGTATGTGTGTCCTATACAAATGCTTTTCAGATTTACCTAAGAGGATAGCTCGTTTAATTTTTTCTTAAACTTTCTTCAAACGCAAAATGTTTCACGAAATAGGCGTTACTGCTGTTTTTGGCTCATATTTATGATGACACATCCATATAATATTTAATAAAGATTTAAAATATGCTAACCATTGTAAATTCTTATTTATATGAAGGAATTTGTATTTATTTGACTTTGGCTTTATAATTAAGGTGACCAGTCGTCTACTATTATAGGGGACAGTACACAATTTTACCCTCTTGTACACTATTTTTTGTACACATATTTTTGTACGCTCCTTTTTAAGTTATTTTTTTCTCACAATTATTTACTTTTATTCACCTTTTTATAATTTCTACAATATCTAGAAGAAGAAAACTGAATAGGAGATAAAATTGCATAAAAAGCCTTTTGAAAACTCTTTATTTTTTATGTTACTACAGGAATTGATCTTAGTCTTTAAATCCAATTTTTAAATAAAGTGTTCTAAATTTAAAATGTTTTTTCAATGGGGAAATATCGGATGTAATAAATATGTATTAACTTGTGTGAAGCTTTTTAGAAGCTCTTTTTTTTATTAATGAATTTTTTTATTTTATTAAATCCATTATATGTGTACGCTATTTTTTTTTAATAAAAAGAATGGTCACCGTATTTATAGTACATAATTTTTGATAAAGAAATAAAGTTGAATTAAAATATTTTTTTCGTTAACATAAAAAAACTTAATATAATATTCAATTTTATCCTCAATTTCTTGTATTTTTATTTCAATGTGCCAATTTACTTTCTAAATTTGATCTCTAAAGATGGCTTTATTATGATTGTAATTTTATTTTAGGCGTTCAAAAATTATTTCGCTTTTGCACATTTATAGATATTATGAATACTAATTATGAATATACTTAAGTGCATTATAAATATACTTAAGGTCTTTGGTTAATAATTTTTTAATATAACATTCTTCTTTAAGTTTTGAGATGTCATTCAACTTAAATAATAAGCAAAAAACAACAACATAGAAATGCAGATAAATTTGCCTTTTTATTGATTTATCGCTTCATAAGGACACCACACCAAAATGCAAATAAATGCACAGATGAGAAAATATACAAAAATGCAAACAGTTTTTTTCTTTTTTTTTTGTGTTTGATTAGTTATTTAAACTTACAATTGATCACAACATAATTTATTTAACACTAAATAGCACGCGGTTATGAAGTTTTTGTTAGACAAAACAACGCACATTAATTACATAATTTTATTAGATGGTAAATTAAATTTTTTTCAAAATTTTGGAAAATAATAACGAAATTGACGAATTTGAGTTTTAAACAAATTAATTAGCACATCATTATTTTATTATTTCTTACTGTTTATTTTTTTGTAAAATATTAAAAAAAAACAACTGTGAGATTCTATTGTTTATTTGAATTTACAAATATTAAATGGGCAATTATTGGAATTATTAATTAACACGTGTTAATTTTTTTATAACCTCGTGAGCATTAGCAACAAAAAAACATATGTACATATGTATTTATTTTTTTTAAAGAAAATAAATTTAAGGAGAACATTAAGACAACACAGACATTAAAGACAAAATTTACAAAATTGAGTTTATATAAATTTAAATAAATTTATGATTTTGTTTATTTTCTGATTTGATTTTAAGGTCAAATGTTTCTTATGAATCGATTTTTCGATGGCGAATTTATGACATTTGGCTTAGAAGTGATAAAGTATATGGAAGACGATCAAGAAGATCGTATGGACCCCATGATTTATATATTCCCTAGAATGACCAAATGTACATTTTTTAAATATGGTTCTAGTGGGGAGGTAAGTTCAATAAAGTGACCTTTTTATTAAAGTTTAATGTGATATTATTTATATTTTTCTGTTTTGTGTTCTTTTTTCTTCTTCTTTTTTAAGGTGGAAAAACATGATGCCATATGCATATTGCCATTAAATGTTGTTAATGAAAAAATTTATATTTTCCTTTGGTTTTGGTTTATATTATTAACACTATTAACGTTATTAACGATGATATACAGGGTGGTTATTATATTTTCACCACGTATGAGGGTGTACTTATTTCGTATGCGATTTAGGTAAGTAATTTTGTAAAACCTTTGTTTATTTCAATTAAACCTGGGGCGTCTCATTAACATATTAATAACAATAATTCTGTAAACTGTATCCGCTTTTTTGTATATTTATTAGAAGATATATCTTAATGAAGCCTTCTTTAAAATAACACTTTTCCCGATGAAAAACTCTTAGTAGGCTCCAATTAGTTATCTTTAATTAGTGCATAGAGTTGAAAGAATAATTTTAAAAATTAGGCGATAGTCTTTAAAAACTACAGGAAAGTTATATTTTAAATTCTAGCGAAATATAACGCATTTTTTGGGCCGCTACAACAATCTTCTTATCCATCTCCTTTTGCCAAGTGTTTAGTAGTAAACATCATCTATTTAACCGCTCAAATAATTGTCAATTAATTCAAATGTCAGTTTGTAAGAAAAAGTTTGCCACTACCTAAAGCTTTACTCGTTATAAGTTTTTTTTCTTCTCTAGCAATGAAAACAACGTGCTTTTATATTTCATTTTTTAACATTCAAATGAAATTTTCTTTAAGCCCCGTTCCACACTTGCAATTTTTGTTTCTGAAACATTTTTTGAATTCGTGTCCATACTTTAAAAATTGTGTTTCTGACGACTGTATACTTTTATACAGTCATTGTCATGTCAAAAAGAGCAAACAACAACAAAAGTTGAGAGTCGCATGTAGAGAGTACATGAAACATTGTACCGTTTAAAAAATTATTGAACAAAATTATACTATGATATTTTTAAAAATATATTTATATGTCGTTTGTCAAATTTACCTATTTTAATTTTTTAAAACAATTGTAAAGTTTTTTTTTGAAATATAAGACAACACCCATCTTTTTTCTTCCTTCTTTTCGTTATGTTGATAGACCTTCTCACACTTAAAAATAAACCTAAACCCACAATGTTTTAAAACACGCTAAAGATTAAATTTTCAATTTTATGATTTTATAGAATAAAATATATTACTATGTTTTCCCACAAATGCATTGTAAATGAAAATACACCCATATGGTGGTTCGGTTCTGAACTTCAATATAGAAAAAAAAAACATTATTAAAAGAAATACTAAAAATAGATTTAATTGAATTTCTTCAAAACAAACATTGAAAGCGTTTAATTTTTTAAATTTAAAAAGTTTAAACTAAACTTTTACATCCATTATATGTATATTTTCATTGAATATTTTTTTTATTTTAATAAATTTGCCTTTACAGGTTAGTGCGTCGAGACGCTATAGAAATAATTGTTCGTCGTTCAAAGATGGGCGATTGGTTTTTATTATATTTATTAGGCGAAAACATAGATACGGTTATATTTCGAGATGTTGTACAGGACTTAGCCAATCGCTTAGGACATAACCAACACCACAGGGTGCCTGGACTAAAGGGCGAAATTCAAGATGCATGATATTGGGAGTATTAGAAACCATACAAAATGCAAAACGTTGTCTCCATCTAAAAAAACAGTAAAACTTCAATGAAACTACGAAAAAACAAAATAAAAAATCCAAAAAATACATTAAAAATACCAAAAAAATGAAAAAAATAAAATGCTGCAAACTCTGCTTTTTATTAGCAATTCAACTAACCATCAACGCCACAACCATCAACCAAAATGTATCATCAAACCAATAAGGAACACCAGTCCACAAAATAATAAAAAAATATGGAATAATGGAATACCAAGAAGTATTACTTACTACAGGACTACTACAAAATTAATGCAGACGCACAAATAATAAGGACATCATTTCGTCATCATTTAACCAGCATCAGCGAAAACATCACTATCATCCCCATGAGACAGACGATCGACACCTTGCATCTAGAAAAGAAGTTTTTTTTTTGTTTTTTAAGTCTTTAAGCTAAGGATTGATAATAAGCAATTGTCCTAAATTTTTTAAGACGATTTGTAAAATAATATAACACAAAACAACAACCCACAAACAAATAGTTATAAGGTCAATCAGAAAAAGATTTTTAACACCATCATCATACAATCATGACTAGTTTCAAAGCGTAGACCTCCAAAATCGTAGAGGTTTAGAAATAAAATATTGGATTCAATTCATCATATGACATCGACATTTTTCAAAACACTGGCTCTTGCTGCTTTGTGTAGTTTAACACTTTATAACCATGATAAAACCTTAAGCTTAAATGAAAAAAAAACTCAAAAAAAATTTGGAGACAACAACCTGTGTATAATTGCATTTTTGTATTGGCCAAAACAAAATCCAACAACCAATCAACAAAAATGGCATCAAAATAAGAATTAAAAGTAAAAAAAACACAAATAAAGTAACAACAACAAAGTGTTCATTTATTTAGCTAAATTTAGACAAACAAATTCCTTTTTTATACAAAACTTTAAAAAAATTACAAAAAAATAATTAAAATCAACAAATTCATAAAACAATCAGAACACAAACTGAATAAGGAACACAAAATTCTAACAAACAACATAAATTGCCCTTTTCAAACAGCCCTAAAAATGATTGAACAACCAAAAACAACATCCTTTAAATTTAGATTTTATAATGAAAATAAAAGAAAACATATTCAAACAAAAAAAAAAAAAAAAAAAAACAAAAAAATAGCGCGCATCATCTAATAACCATTCAAAAACTTAAACCATAGGAAAATATTATAATAAAATATAATTTTTTTAATTAAAATTAACACACAAAAACAATATCATATTAAACAAAGAAATTACTCCATCTACATACACAAAACGGATACTCGAAAAAAACTAACCATTATTAAAATAGTACTAAAATACCTTTTTTAAAAAAGCGAGAAAACCAATTCATTAAAAAATTCATTAGTCATTATTACTTTATCAATAGTTAAAGGTTTGTATACCCAAAAACACATAAATTAAGAAAAACAAAAAAACAAAAAATACTCTCCCTTTTCAAACATAAGAAGCAACAATAATCTCATTATTATTAACAAAAAATGTACAGAATTTTTAAAATAAGTTACTAAATAAACAAAAAAAAAACAAAAAAAGAAAGAAACAAAAAAATAATTAATCATAATAAAATATAAGCAATTATTTGTAGCTATGTTACTTTTTCTTTTACTATTGCAAAAATTACACAACAAATACACTGAAATTAATTTCTTTCATACAAAATACTCAATATAAATTAAATATATATTTAATATCCGTCCAAAAATGCATACATTTTTAGCGAATTACCTAACCAGCATTTATTTCAAAAATAGTTAGAAACCTTCAAAAGAGAAAACCAGTTATGACATTATACAATTTTAGTTTTCCCCCCAGATACATATTAACGAGTTACACAAATGAAAAACAGGGACTTATTTTAGGTGAATTATTTTGAAACATTTGCAATTTTGTAGAAAAGATATACAAAAGTTGTTGCAAAAATTTATTTTTATTTTTTTTTACTTTTGGGTCTTCTAGTAAATAAGCTAGACTTATACGTGCTTTAACAAATGGGCTTGTTTTGTTCAGTTTGTTTTCTTTGCATACTAAAATCTGATGTCTATATAACCATACGATGCGTTGAACAAGTAAAGTTAGTGCTTCTCTTTACGAAATGGGAATAAGACTTAAAATGACGGACGCTTTTGGAGAGCTGGAGTGTAAAAATTCCTTCTTAATAATATGTAACGTAAATAACAATAATTTAATAAGTTTTATACTGATCTTTCTATCATTCAAAGTTTTATAAATACAATTCTTAAAAAAATACCAAATTTTTTAAGAGATAACTAAGATAACACTGGTATACCGAAAAGTTTTCTTTTAGACGAGAAAGGATAAATATGAGGGATTAAACCTGTTTGGTTGAAATCTATTTTCAGTTTTTTTTTTGTAACAAGTAAAGATTTTACACCTACATATAGTGGTTACACCATCAAGAGGTACGATTTAAGCAAATGAAACACCAAAATCTTCGGGACAAAATTATCTTTAAGTGTTCTTAACATATAAACCTACAAATATTGATTCTGTCCATTTTTTATTGTATTACCTTTTTATGAAAGAAATCTATTTTTCTCTCAGAGAGTGAGAAGTTATTTTGTCCAGACAACTCTCAGCTTGAATTAGTTTAATTTTAATTTTTGTTCAGACAAAGTTAAAATGAGTTGCCACAACATATAGTTTTTGTATAGTAAAATTGTGGATTTTGTTTTGCATAATATAGAATGAATTAAAAAATAATGTTATTGAAAAATTGAGCTTAATAAATAGTTTTTCTTCATTAAGCTTGTTGTAAAAATGGAAAAGCGCGGAAAAGAGTGTATGCAAGATATTGATATCTTACATACACTCTTTTCTCACTCATATAAAAATAATTAGTTAAAGCAAAGCATTTGGATAGTATTACCTAAAACATGTCAGAAATCAATATATGAAAGTAGTTCTTTGCCCTTCCTTCCTTTTTTTAATATTTTTTCAATATATATTTTTACTTTTTTTTATAAATGTGCTTTGCAAGTAATCGGTATTATGTATTTGAATAACTTATCAACAGTAAAATTTGTATGGTGTCTCACACGAAAAAACGAGAATATATTATCAATTGCTGGATGTAAAATTACGATGACTTGTTAAATTAGTTTGTATTTCATATTCCAGTTTCAAAATGGGTAAATCATGCTGCAGAAAACAATCAGAAAAAAAAATTTTGTCCATACAAAATTTTGTTCGAAAGAAATGGGTGAATCCAGCTTAAGTGTTAAAAGACATGTTTAATAAAATGTAACACACACTCTCTTTCTTCTGCTCCACAGTGTTGGAGTTGTATTCAACGTCAATTTAAAAGTAGCATCTTCCACAAGTTCTCGTATTTGTACACGTTCTTTAGATACAGTTGTTGCTTTTAGAGTTAAAATGTCTCTTGTTAATTTTTATAAGAACCACATATTCGTAAACAGTTCACAAACATGCGCATGGCTATACCAGTTTGTGAATGCTTAGCTGTTTAACTTCGCTTTTTAGCTTCCGAAGATAGTCTTTTTGTTTTTTTCACATTGCACCAAACACCATGTCCAAATTCATAACGGCTGTTTGTAATGTCATTTATAAAGCCTGGAAAGGCGTATACCTATATTACGACAATAATTAAAAAAAAATTATTTATAATATAAAATAAAATTATTTGTACTTCCAAAAAAAGATGAGGACATACCAAAATCAAGTTATTTACATGTAACTTGCCGCGTAATGGTAATGTCTATTGCTGCACAAGAACAATATTAATTATATTGCCGCGTTTTTAACATTTCTATTGAAACATGATTGCTTATTGACCAGTCACACGATTGCCGCACCAGCGTTGCATTTTATTGGGAAAACTAGCACAATATCAGCCTCGATTGCCGCATGTGCTGATTGATTGTGAAATCACATGATTAGCGCATAATATAAGGCAATATAATTCACTGCAGTTCAAAGTAATTCTTCAATTCTCCAAATCCGAAATACGATAAAATCCGGATTAACATGAAATTTTTAAGTTTTATCAAAAACCAAGTTTTTCAAAAATATTCAAAATTTTACAATAAAATCGAATGTAATTAACAAATATTAACATTAACAAAATTAATGGCAATAAATTCCTAAAAACTACAATTGTTATTAAATCTCGTTTCTTTTATTTTAAATCCCGAATATCGGAGTTTGGTTGTCCCAACTGGCATCTCTAAACGTAACTCCTTGCTATGTAACGTAACCCAATATCTCATGCAGCTAGAATTGTGTACTACTCGAGTAAAAGCCATTAGATCAGCAAATAAGCTTCTGTATTCTTGTAATTTTGTATTTCTCTTCCAGGTTTTTAAAAAGCTTAAATCACAGAAGCTACCATATAAACATATCATGTAAAACTCATCGCTGAAATATACTCGTAAGGCACTGATTTCATACTAGAGGAAGATATTTAGTAGATTTTGAAATAGAATTTTAAGCTGTTATATAATACAGTCCTTTAATTTAGTTTTATTTAAAATTCCAAAATTATGTTAATCTAAGGACGATGTTAATGGAAATTTTACATTTGTACAAAAAACAACAACAGATAAAAAAATGAAGACACTGCCCTGGTTTTAGGTAAAAATCAGAAACATTAAAACATCACATATACTTGAAATTGACACACACCAAAACATTATTAGGGACAGTAACATAAAAAAATCAATAAGAACAAACAATAAATGTGCTAAGAAAAAGTAATATAACAACAAATAAAAACAAGGTGCTAATAAAAATATTAAAAAAGTAATTATTTATAAAATATATAAAAATTAGTATACTTTTTAAAACCAAAATAAAATAGTTATATTATCTCAAACAAAATATCATTAAACTAGGCGATCGTCAAAAATTAGGAAATACTTAAAAACTTAATTTTATATAAATAATTTTTTAATTTAAATTTGAAACAAAAACCAAAACTAAATGATTTCGGGTTTTTAACTAAAAATGTAATGTATAAAGTATATTTAAATAGGTTCGATTAATTAAAATAATTATTAAAAGATAAAAACGAAACATAGATTTGTTCCTGAAACAATATTTTTCACTTAAACATATAAAATAATTATTAATTTATTTATCTAATATTTAATTTTTTATTAGGATTTTAATACAAACAAAAACCATTTAACCTAAATTTTAGATACTTCAAGACGCATTAGTTTTAGTAGGTTAGTCAGAAAATATATAAAAAAAATAAATATTTTAATTTTACATCTTAGGTGTTAAAATAATATATAAATTTATTATATATTTTTTAACACGAAACCTTAAAACCAAAAATTATGACGCCATTAGCATTTAATAGAAAATTTAAATTTATTATTATCTTAAGTCTAAGAAGTCAAATAAATAAAAAATATTTAGAATTGAACACTGTTGCAGTTAAAAGACTAAAAGACTACGCAAAAATTAATAACAATTTAAAATGTTATAATTTCAAAAAACCTTGGTCTTTAAATTGTTTCTGTGTTTTAATGAAACAAACTTTCTTAGCAACTCAATAATTAAATGGCTTTTATGTTGATTTTTTTTTTCAACTTTATTTTTAAAGTTCTTTTTGCTGTTTAGTTAAGAGTAAAAAAATATGATCATCTAGTAAAACCTGAGCAATAAAAAGTAAGCAACGAATTATAATCTTTTATTTTTAAATAAATTTTAAAGAATAATATAATTATGCAAATTTAATTAGGTGTATTAATTGTTTAATTTTAATTTGTCTTTTTTTTAATAAGTTTTTTATTTTTTAAATATTAATTAATTTGTTAAGATTTTAGTTATTAATTTTTTGTACATTTTATGTTAGTTATACATATGTATTGGTTATTTTTATTTTATTTTTGTGTAATTTATTTATATTTTTAATAAAAACAACAATTTTAAAATGTTCCAAAATTTATAAGCACTGATTTGGCATTCATTTTTAGTTTTATTGCTTTAAATATTAAAATAGTATACAATCAATTAGCAGTTAAATGGTGTTAAGGATGGTTTTTATAGCTATCGGAAGTATCTTAAGCTTTTGGTTATTACAAGTAAACGTAAAGGTTAAAGTGTCCCATAAGTTATCAGTCCTTTAAAAGAAGAGGCTTTTAACGATTTTTTTTATTGTAGAATTTGACTTATATATAACCAAATAGTCGTGAGATTAAATCTATTTTAGTTTAACATCGTTTTTTTGTGCTCTTATTTTTAGACACTCATCTCTCAGCAATTATATAAACTTTCATTAATTTGGGAAACACAACCAAATGCTTCTGAAACTTTTGAAAAACAAAAACTGATCACTAACAAATTAAAAAAAAACATTCCTTTCAACAAAAAAATGTAAGTCATATGATCTAACGTCCGTTTTTCTTTATCTGTTGAGAGAGCAAGCGACAAGTACGCTTTTTTACCCGAAACTGATTTAAAGTTGCCGTCTGTTTATTTATTTGCTTATTTTATAAACAGCTTTTATGGCTCAAGTTGTAGGGGGAATATCGAAGCAGACCACGTCCGTAATGGGTCCCATTTCTACTTTGCCTTAAGTTGCAGAAGGGTTTGTTGTTTAACACAAGGTTTATACTATTGAAGTTGTGATTTCTTTGTTTTGTAGGTATGTAGATAGACATCAATCAAGCGAACTATAACGCTTTATCTCAAGATACTTTTAGCTGTCGGGAATGTAGTATTACGACTTCCTGCTTTAACATTTAAACATCCTAACCCTGATATGTGATTTAGTGGCTATTGCCTGAACATAAATATTTCTGAAAATGGTTTTTATTTTAATAACTTTAAAAACTTGTTAAATATTTATCTACGATAGATTGCCATTCTCTAAGACAGATTTGCAACACACGTGTTCTGTTTTATGTTTTATCTTAAAACCAAGTTCTACAACAAAGTTTTAAAAAACTACATTGTATCGGTTATACAATACAAGTATTAATACTTTTGAGGAAAATGAAATCCTGACTTGTTGAGAAATTTCGAACAGAAATTAGATCAGGTGTGCTTTTTATTCAAAAGTATTAATACTTTTATTATAGTGTGAAACGCCCTTAAAATAAAACCAGAGGCCGATTTTCCGTATTTCTTGTTGTATAAAATACTCTTCATTTTCCTCTTTTTTGAATACGACATTTTTAGTGAACTATCGACGTTTAGGATATTATGTGTACGATAATAAGTAACAAATCGAATTCTCAAATGTCAATCATTAGCCGAAAATCTACTAAAAACTTATTTTTTGTCTTAATAGTGCGCAAGAGGCATAACAAGTTTTGTTACCAAGTTAGTAACAACTAAATAAAAAGTAAATTCTTTAATAAAATAATTGCAAAACGACAGGATGCATTGACATGATTGACCATTCTAAACAAAGTATTTGCATTTGATGCAAAAAATATTTGATTAAGCAGAAATGTTACTTCTTTTGAGCACTTACGTCGGTGTATCTTTTATTTAGTTTATCACCCTGTTGGTATTTTTACATAATGGGATTTGACACATTACCATCAAGAAGTCTTTTCAACAGCAGAGTTATGGCTAGGTTTTATAAAAATATTATTAGATGTCAAATTTGTTTAGTACAGAGAGCTAGTTTTGTCCCTTATATCTTTCTTAATACGATAAGAATATTATAAGAGATAAGAAATGTGTTTTTCATGAATATTTTTCACAAAATATACGTTTTTACACCTGAGCATACATATGTATGTGTTAAATGTATTATTCCTAACATTATTCCTACCCTATGCCCTTCCAGAATTAAGTCTGTTTAGAGATTTTGAAGCGCCATTGCCGTTTTCTATAATTCGGAAGCATTAGCGAACGCTGGTTAGTTAGTAACAGGCATTAAGCAGAACATGCGCTGCTGTTTTAGTCTCCTTCCGATACAACCTACAATAATTATCTTCCTCGATCTTCTTCTTGATCAGGTGTTATATAAAATTTAAAGCCTATGCTCATCTTAGTAGGAGGAACGAAACTATCAAATACGTTTAAGACTTTTATACTTAAGTAAGTAATATTTATAATAAGCTATAGTCGGCATCAGCCTTTTCTGCTCTATTTAGAATTCAATGGTAAAAGCGCTATCGTCGAAGTCGCGAAATGTACCATAAGCACAAAAAAAAAATATACCACAAGAATCTAGACAGATGTTACTGTTTACTATATAGATTGCAACAGAGATTCCCAATCCCAGTTTAGGCTCTTTTGCTTTTTTTAATATTGAGCAGATATCTTGATGTGAAGTTAGCTGTAATCAACATTTTAAATAAAATATTTTTGAATTTATTCTCCGAATCAGAAAGTTTAAATGGCTTAAGTATATCAATAATTTATTGGATAAGTTGGAGAAAACCTTATTTTAGGTGATATGCTGTGCGTTTATTTTTAATATAAATATTCTTTAATTATTTTTATTTTTATTTTTATTTTTATTTTTATTTAGCTTTTAGCTTGTAACTAAACATTACAGTAGAAAGGTCAATTTAATATAATATTTAAAGCAAGCATTTCAAACCTATGACTTTATATACTGACATTTTAGTCAAATGTGTTTTAGAAGCCTTATTATGAGAACAAAAAAATTTTACATATTTTTTTGTAAATAACTTAAAATTTCCCGAACATGTGTAATTAATTTCCAAAATAAAAACAATAAAAAAATGAAATATGTAAAAAAATAACTCAATTGCAATTTAATTTTAATTTTATATATATAACTGCCAATAATTAGAGAAATAAATTAAAATAAAACATATTAATATAGATAGAAAATTAAATTAATACAAAAACAACAAATAAAATTTGCTAAATAACTTTATAATTTATTTAATATTAAAACAAGCTGACAAAAGCATAATGTGTAGCAGAAATTATGGAAGCATTATCTCTAATAAGTAAGAGCTTTTTTAAACTTTTATTTAAATAAAATCATAAATAATAATCGGTAGAAAATTTCAGAAGTTCTTTTATATTTAACATAATTTTAAAAAAACATAAATAAAAAAGGAAATTTAGAAGACAATAATTAGAGAAAAACAAAAGAAATACTTTTAAATGCTTAACAAATAATTGAAAACTTTTTTTTTATTTAACTATTACGAAAAAATTTTTTAGGCAGTTTAGATTTATTAATTTTTTTGTAATTCAAAAGGAAGTATTTAGCTAATTGCATTATTTTAAAGCTTCTAGCCGTCTTCCATACTATTAAAAATCACTAATGTATTATTTTTATTGCACCCAAATAGAAATTAAAACAAGAACTTCCAAATAAATTAAGTGACTCCACATTATAATTGTACCAGCATGTTAGTATAAAGTATAAAAGTTAAAGAACTGGCTTAAATTTAATTTTCAAAAATGTCCAAAAAAATTAAAAAATTTTAGTTAGTTTCAGTTAAATAAAATATTTTTAGTGAAGTTATTATGATTTATGATACACAACAGTATTGTTACAAACTTCATCACTTTAAAGTCTGAAAATAAAATTTCAAAATCTAGTAAAGAACTTTGATGGTTCGGAACTTTAATGCTTCCGAACTCAGCTGGATTGAATATTGTTCATTGTATGACATTGTGCACACCGTGCTGTTGAAACCAAAGATTATACAAATTCATACTCTCATTTTAGGCCTTAAATATTCCGTCATTATGGGCCTGTAGCACTCACTGTTGTTTGATATGGCGTTTCTTGCATCATTTTCAATAAAGGGCCAATGCTAACACCCCTCTAAAATCCATACCAAACTGTCACTTCCTTGGATGAATTGACTTCACGGCAAGGACATGCGTGTTTTCCGACCCCCCGCTGCAGCAATTTTTTTTTTGTGCCACCAAGATCAAATTGTGCCACGTCAGAAAATGTGCTTTTTAGGTCAGAAACGTGAAGTTACAGACTGATAGTCAAAATATCGGACAGGAAAAATCTATTAAAGATAAACGCAATAAGGGCCTACATCAACAACAACAAACAATGATGCAGCGAGCTGATAATATAGCAATACAGCTTTCTTTTTACTAAAAAATATAAAGTTTATAATTAAATTTAATGCCCCGCAGAATAGTAGGTGCGAGTTGTTGTGTTTTTATTTAAAAAAAGTCAAGGCGATTATGACGCCTTTATATTTTGAAGTTAAATTTTCTAGAATTGGTAAAACAAACCATCAGTTTTTATTCAATGATGTTGTTTTTTGGACACATCCTAAAAGTAATAAGTTACCAAAAGATGATCTTTCCATAAAGCTGTATTCGTTTATTTCATTTGTAACCAAATTGCAACATATTTTATATAAAATGACTTTTCTTGCATTTTTTATTATTCTTAAAAAAAGTCCGACTATTAATTACACCATAATTTGTAAAAAAAAAAAATATATTTATAGTCAGTAGTCACAGCCAGTGTCGTGTTTAATTAATAATTTAATTTAATAATTTATATTTAAAATTAGAGTCTTCAGAACTATTTTACATTTTTGTAACCAGTTCAATAATTTTCAAATAGCAAAGTATGTCTTTTGGAAAATTAAAAAAAGTGTTTCAAGAGTTCCTACTAAGTATTTGGAAACTACTCTGTGATTCGTAGAAATCAAATAGTAGTAGTGTTCATGTCATTATTAAACATTGTATCTTACATAACTCTATAACGTCAATTCTTTGGTTCAATATGATTTCACATCAATAGTTTAATTAAAAAAAAATTTTCACTGCATATTTTTATAAATATGTATATTTAAAAATATGTTAAGAATCTAAACTATAGAACCAAGATAAAAAAATCTTAATAATTTCCATACAAACTTCAACTTCAGTCTGTTCTTTAATAGCCAGAAATGTTAAAAACTTTATTATTTTCTTGTTCTTCACTTAACAGCAACCTAACATTTTATTTTTAAATAAAATAAATTAAAATGACTGCACTTCTTTCTTCAACAAATAGTTATAACAGCACTAATTTCTACACATTAATTTGTATAATATTTATCATAATAAAAATTTTTAATAAAAACTGCCTTAACTCCAATCTAATTTATTTATAACAAAAGGGAAAAATGTAAATATTTTATAAATAAACCAATTTTACCGCAATAATTAAAATTAAAAAAATAATAATTGTAAATATTCAGTTAATAGACAAAATAATAAATGATTAAATAATTTAAACATTTTATTTATTTTTTTTATAAACTTATTTATTAATTATTATATAAATTAAAACAATTATGTAAAAATAAAAAAAAAAAAATAATTAAAACTGCATAATAATATGAAATTCAAAATAAATTCGCCGATTGCCTTCAATTAGAAGAATTTTTTTATTTTAAATTTTAAAAATTAATAACAAAAAAAATAATGGTAAAACAACAAGAAATTTAAAATCATATACAATAAAATATTAAACAAAAAAGAAGAAAAAAGAAATGAAAATAAACAACTCCCAATATACAATTTATACAATATCATTAATTTAAATAAAATAAAAAAACAACAAATTCCACTATCCACAAAATTAATTTAAAAATGTAAAGAACAAGAGAACTGAATAATTGAAATAAAGATTTTATTCTGACAGAAAACAAAATAACAAATCAGATATTTATCTGAAAACAAAATAATTATATTAGTTCTAATTAAATAAGATTAATAAATATACACTATATACTCTTTAAACAAGACAGAACAAATTACCACATAATTACACTATAAATAAATAATTAATATTATACCATATACATTCGAAAACAAAATCCCCAATTAAGAAAACTAAACGAAGGAATTTAAATAGAATTAACTTAACATTAAATTAATTTAAATACAAAAACAAAATCACTGAAACAACACACATAAAATGGCAACAAACAGAAATATCCGCTTAAATGGAAAAATTGATGTAAACATACGAATCGCAAAATTATTACAGAAAAATTTAGCAAAACAAAATTAAATCACAAAACAAAAATGGTAATCAGTAAATAAAGAAAAAGAAATGTAATGATTAATACAGTCATGAAGTTTTTATTTTGTTTTAATTTGTTTGTTTTTCTTTTATTTATATAAAAATTTTACTTCGTAATAGCACAGCCCCTCAGCAATTCGTTGATTTGATATTTTTTTCTGTTATCTTAAATAAAGCAGTTTCCATTCATTAGAAATTCAATTAATTGGGACCAATTTATTCATATCTGAATCGATTGGAGTAATAAAACACATTCACGCATTGATTTCATATTTCAAATAAGATTTGTTAATGCTAAACTTTATGGTTTTTGTATATTATCATTTGTTTATTATACATTTAAAAAAAAAACCTAAAAGTATGTTTTAGAAATATGCAAACATTTTTTTAAAGAAAATTTAACCAGATCAGCGAAAAGTTTTCAAATAATTATCAATTAGTAAAGTCACACACCACCTGCAATTGAGAACTACTTGAATATTTACTAAAAAGGGCTGTTGACAAGATTCATTTTTTCTGTTTGGTATAGAAACCAACCATAGGCCAATTATTAAAAAACGCGACGCCTAGGTGTTAGATTACACCCAACACTCAAACAAACCATTAAAAATTATTCTTTTTCATACAAAGTGCGAGCATACAGGAATGGTAAATGAAATTTTCAAATTGTACCAACCGGCTTTTTAAATTGTACTGAAATTGTACTAAACAAATTTTGGTTGTGAATTCTAATTTTTCCTTTTATCGGATGGCGAGTTATTCTACAATCACACTCATTTATATGCATAGGTACGGAAACAGTACCGGTAGCTACTTAACTAATAGAATTAGTCTTACCATGCAAGTGTTAAACTTAGGTTAGCACCAGCGTTCTGATGTCTTGAAATTAAAACAATTGTAATGTAATTAAAACAAAAAGAAAAGATCTTTTATTTGCCAACATTTTTCGGGATATCGCTCCTGAGGTAGTGTCTCTAAACTATCGATAGAAGTTTTGGGAAATTACAATAAATTTGAGTGTAATTTGTAACAGATTCTAGAAACGGTTTTTGGGTTGAAATATAATTTAAGGTTTTGCACGCTTACCTAAGTACAGGCACTTACTTTCGATATGTATTCCGATACGTTTTAAGGAGTGTTTAAAATAAACTAACATATGCCTTATTTCTAGGCTACATAGAATCCCGACCTTAATTTAAGCATTTAAATTATTTATTTGAAAGTTGAAATATTTGTGTAATTACAAATGAGACAAAGCTTTAAAATTGTACCAAATAAGCCGTTGGTGTACCATTGTACTTTTCAGATTTGAAATGTACCAAAAAAAAAAAAAAAAAAAAAAAATTCAATTGTACCAACTTCACCAACCCTGTATGGAAGTAAAGCGTAAAGAAGTAAACAACTTAACATTGGTATATTAAAAGTTATGAAAGATCTTTAGTTCCGTAATAAAAAATCTATTTTATTTTACAATTCACTGTTTAATTTTACTGTTCAATTTGTACTTAGTCTTATAATTAATGCGATAGTTTAAATAAACGAATAATTATAAAATATACATATGGCATCGCCTCGTAATGGAAATATACCAAAAAATAATAGGATCATCTTAGAACAAGGAAATATAACACCTATGGTCTGGTATAGTTGTGGTCCCAAATTTGGCAATTTGCGGTGTGTACGGTATGGATTAAAAGACGTTTTAAATTGCAACAGCTATTGACAAACCACATAAAACGAAAGGGCGGTGAGTTATAATTTTCTAGTGGCATTATGTTCTATAGTATAGCAATAAGTAATTTGTGTTGCAAACAAAATATATGTAAACTGTTTATGGGCATGGTATTGGTTTTAATTGGAATTGAGCCGTAAAACGCATTGTCGACAGTAGTTGTGATTCAACTGATACTGGGCTGTCGAGTTGAAGAAATATAAAAGCTTGTTATTAGATAAAACAAATTAAATTTATTTGATTTTAAACATTTTTGATTACATTCAATAGTTTATAATTAAATTGTAAACAAGTACTTGTCAAAAGATAAAATGAGGAACTACGAAAAACTATTAAGTAAAGCACAGTGAATAACATGATTTAAATAACATAGATATAAAGAATTATTTTGAAGTATGGACATTATTTATGAAAACACCTTGCAATATTTTTTATTTTTGCAATTTTATTTATTGAATCTTCAAATTCTAAATCTTTCAATATTGAATCTTTAATTCGTTCATATAGTTCAACTCGGTCGTCGTAGGTAAATATACGGGTACATAAGTGAAAGAAAGTTTTCATTTAATTTGAAAACCACATTCATTCATAAAAAGTATTACTTTGAAGTGCACTATGAAAAATGATAGGAAATTTTGAGGAAAAATTACCACTCACTAAGGCAATCTAAAATAAAGAAAATTAATCGATGGCATATTTTACAATTATTATTATTCGAATGGAAGGTAAACATGTTTACATATGCTAAAATTTTTTTAGAAAAATAAAATTGAGTCAAAAAATTTAAACCTTAGAAATGATCGAAGCATTTTTTAGATTTTTTTAAAATATGCAATAACAATTTAAAATAACTTTTGCGATATTTAAAGTCTCTTATTGTTTTTGAAATAATTCTAAAATTACAGAATACAAATATGTATTGCCTGAAGAATTCTACTTTTAAAATATAACCGTGACTAATTGAAGAGTAATTTATTGTCGTCCATAACCGCATAAAAATTTTTATATTGCACAACAGTCTACAATTTTAATTTAGTACAAATTTTAATATTGTAAAGTTTTATAATTTCCTGCAATTTACTAGAGCATACTTTAAGGCATAACTAAAGGTTTCTTTGTTTTTAAAAAGATTTAGTTGTTTTTCAGCTGGTTGCCTTCCAATAAAATTATTTCTTGTTTTTTTATGTAATAAAAAGATTTTATTTAAAACTAAACAAATATTTAAAAGAAATTTTAATTAAAATAAATATGTAAATTATTAAATTGAAGTAAAAAAATAATTCAAATTTTATAGAAATTTGTTTAAATTTAAAAACAAAATTTTTTAGTATAAATTTTAAAATTATGATTTTGTTCATATATTTGAAAAACAAAGCGAGCATGGTTAATAAAGCTTTAATTTGAAGAAGCTATAAATAGTTAAAAAAATTAATAAATGTGTCCTCAGTTATATACATTTTTTCAAAATGAGTGACCACAAATTTAAAAATATTAAGTATAAAACTAATAATAATTAATTAATTATAATTATGATAAAATTTTATTAAAAATAGAAAATAAACTAATAAAAAAGTTAGCATCAATATTTCCATTAAACAATAAAGAACAACTTTATAATATATATTTATATAAAATTATTTTAAACAAAATTTTAATTTAAAACAATACGATTCAAAGAAAATTCATGAAAATCATGAGCATAATTAATGTTATATAGTATGTTTTATTAATTAAAATTAAAAAAGTAACATTAATTTAGAATATTTAATTTTTAAGAATAAATAAAAATAAATGAAAAAAATAACAATTAAATTAAACTTAAAAAATAAGACGGAAACATCATTTTCAGGATTGTATAACATATTATTAAATTGTAGTATTTATTATTAAAATAATAATTATTTATACAGTACAGTACTATTACAACAGACATTTAACAAATAGAAACAAAATAATAATAAATTTAAATAATATTAAATATTTTAAATTCAAGACAAATAAAAATAAGAAACGAATTAGTTTTTAAACCAAATAACAAAATTATATGATACAAAATAATTTACAAAATATAAACTTAAATACAATAAATAAAGTTCAATAAAGCTTAAGAAAATCACCACAAATAATGTTGGCTAAAAACCGGCATAAAATCAAGTGATAGTTGTTGAGCTTCTTTTATTGTGCTTTTGTTTTATAGTTTAAAACTATATAAGAAGAAATAAACTAAATTACAACAAAATTATTAAACATTCTGTAAATATTATTTAAAATAAAAAATGCACACATACGACAAAACTTATACAATTAGTTGATTTACTATTAACAAACCAAAATTTAAAACAAACAACAACAATTATTATTAAACTTATAAAGAAAATATACAAACTATTATTAACAGACAGAATAAAAAACACAACAACAAAATCCACGACATCAACAACAAAGGAAGAAGTAATGGTTTATAAGGTAACGATAAAACAAATAAAACATTAAAGAAAAATAAAAATTATATTATTAAATTACATCATTAATTATTATAATTAAAAATGAAAATAAAAACGAAAATATTATTATATAATAATGCGTAACAAAAAGATTAAGAACGTATTGACAACGTTGTATGATTTTGATCAAAAAAAAAAAAAAAAAAAAAAAAATAAAAATAAAAAACAATTTTTCGATTTGTTAAAAAATATACATAAAAAATAAATTCTTGTCTTTTTATTTTAAGAATATAATGTCTAACGTAAGTATTAATTAATTCTATGTTTTCTTTAATGACGGAGTGCATTCAATTAAAAGATTTTAGAAACGAACTTTATTTCTTTTCTTCTGAACTATTTTTACTTTTTTATTTATGCACGTTCTTTTAAGTGCAGAGTAAACACCGACACACACTTTCTTTCTATTCAAGCACTATCTAAATATAATTATAGTTATGGCATCCTGTGACGAGAATCTTTTCGAGCCATATGGTTATATGATATATGATATGATGCTAATGCATACCATCTTCTGTGGGGCAGTACCGGTGCGAATAATAGAGGACTCGCAAAAATAGATCGCATATAATTATATTATTATTGCAAATATAAACCGAGAACCTAGATTTGAAACTATGAACCGAAGTAAAGTTTTTGATTTGACTCTTTTTACAAAAATAAACAGCTCAAAGGTGTTGAAATGAAAAGCGTCCAAGGAAATTACGTTAACAAACAATAAGTATCTATTAAATATATACTGTTCCAGCTTCTGGGAATCTAATGAAAATTAATTGGGTCCCCACTGAAAATAGGGCACTTAATTCTTTATCTCCATACAACATATTTATTAGAAATTCTGACGATATTGAACATACATATAACAGATAGACTTGCACATACTTTTGAGGATGCTTTGCAGTGGGGAAAAACTTCTACACCATCCGACGTTGGCAGAAGAGGCTAGAAATGCTAAAAATTCTCACTAGAAAAGCTTTAAATGCTGCAAGAGAAATAAATGCCGATGAAAAATGGGAAGTGTATACAAATAAGCGGAGCTTTTTTATTTATGTGTTAAATGAAGTTGAAAAGTTCAAAGAAACCTTAAGACAAATTATGTGAAAACAAAAACACGTCTCAAGTAACTTGAGAAGATCAGACCGTACCTAGACTAATACTGCTCATGATACCTTGAAGGTCTTATTCGCCACCCGCTTTCCGGGACGTTCACCCTAACCAATAGAATATCATCTGCGAATGAAGTAATAGGATATCCAGACTTATTTGCTAATCTTATAAATCCAGATAAATTTAAATGGAATCGATGAAATTTATTCAATAATCCTACAAAACATATGAACCATTGATTAAAAAACTCTCTACATTTTAATACATTTTAAAGCTCAATTTTCTTGTTCGCGGCAATATTCTTATTATAACCTTGAATGAATTATTCGAACAAATTTTGTCGGAGATATTTTTGTTACATTTTGTTTACAATTTTGAGCTGTCACAGTTTTGAAAAATGAGAGCAATGCATAAAACTGAGGCTATCAAAAACCTCTTTTATTTTGATTGTTGTTACCCATTAAAAGTATAATATGTAAGTATAGTGATCAAAATATATTATTTTTGGCAACCTGTTTTGTACAAAAAGTACAAAGCTATAAAACAGGTTAGTAAAGCAGCACTTACACAAACTGCTTCCAAACAATCATGTACATATATACATACATATAATCGTCCCAAGTATTTAATTTAGTAAATTGAAAATATTTTTTAAATATTTTTTGATGCACAGTAATAAGATATTAAACGCAAAGTTTATTATGTCGAAATAAGTGTAACAAACAAAATGAGAAACACACGTTTTTTTTTTTGTTTAATTTTTTGAATTAAAAAAAAAACTTTATTTCAAAGTGTCCGTATCTACTAGCAGATAAAGTATTTATTATATAAATATAATAATCTTATGCTTAGTTTGTTGGTAAATATTCCGTGCTACACAGTACATCTTTAAGAAATTACTTTGTATTAAATTTGGTTGTATTCAAAGGTTATTATTTATCTTTATATTACCCCAGTTTTAAGTCTCTGGGAGAATGCATTAAAAAATAAAAACAAAAAGCAGTTTTATATTAATTTCGGGATTTTAACAGATTTTACCAATATGTTATTGATTATGTACTTTAGGTCATGCTGTGAGTCAAACAATTCTTTAAAATTTATAAAAATACCACAACCTTTAAAAGCATAAACAAAAAAAGCAACAAATTAGGATAACAAAATATTAATTGTAAAATTTGTTTAAAAAGCTCGTAATTATTTATTTAGGCGTTAAAATTCTTGTTAATTTATTCTTTTCTGAAAGTGCATTGACGTTGGTGTGTTATTATGATTAAACTAAATGCAGCATATGGGGGAGAAGATAAGTAAAAATACAAATTTTACTTTAAAGGGAATTAAATCAAAAATTTATTAAATATTCTTTATTCTTAAACACACAACACAAGTATTATAACATGGTACTAACACATGAAAGATAAAGGTTATAAAATGACAATGGACAACAAATGATTGTGTTCTGCATTATTTTATTAGTAGTTTTAATGAAATTGAAATAATAAATACAAAAAACCATCAATAAGATAAAAATATAACTCTATAAGATTTAAAGACAAAAAATTATGTTTCTGCGGCACCTCCAGAAATTTGTAGAATAACTACTCACATATAAAGACAATTTTTAGTCACTATTAGAAGGGGTAATATAAAACGTTATTTTTTTTGGCCTACTCCAACGTTCCAGCCTATTGTACAGAGAGTATCAATTTAAATTAACTTACTCTTTTTTCTGACGATTTTATTTAAATGATTCTACAATTATGTCATAACATTATATTCAAAAACAGACCAACTTTTGTGATAAAATGTGATAAATGTAATACTTAGAAGTGTACATAAGTAAATAAAAATTAAGTAAGAGATTACATGATAAAATGTAATTTTTTAGTACTTTTTAATAGGATAGTTAAAAATTGGATTGAGATCGATTAATCGAACACCTGAAAGACTTCAAAATACCTTAGATAAAAAAAATGAATATTGAAATAATAATAATTATAATAATAATAATAATGGTGATATTAATAATTTACTTTTGCGCTAAAAATCCTCATAGACAAAAAATTAAATTAATTTATTAACATATTAAAATTTTACTGCGAATCTAACGTAAATTAGATTTTTTAAATATTTTGTCCAAAGTAATGGTAGTTACAGAGTTACAAGGTTACATCTACAATATTGGTTTACCGCAAAATAAACTAAATGACGTGCGAACAAAAAGATTAGTTAGAGTGTAAACTGCAGACACAGGTCAATCAGCTCTTTGGTTTTGTTTTTTTTTTTAGTTTTCTTCCAATATAAAAATCATGTTTGAAAATTGATCTTCGACCTTATTGACATTAAATATTTCTTTTTAATTGTAATTTCTAATCAAAGTGAAAAGTTTGACGTAGTGATACATATATACCGTTTATGTTTTTGTGTTAAAAGTTTATTTTGTGGTTGATCTTTTTATAAATTTTACGACTTGCTAGTGACAATGACAGTCAGATATTGCTGTTGAAGCTAAAATTATATTTCCAAATAAGATTGTTGAGCTCGTTAAAAAACGTTTTTGATAATCTTGGGACACAGTGGACATTTTTTCTGTGTTTGCGCAAATGAACGAATAGAACAGCGCATCGGGAAAATTACCTTCATGGCTTTGCTGGTACTAATGCATTCCTCTATCTAAAATTTCCATAAACCAACGTTACAAGTAACGCTATAAAAATTCATTAGTATTAAATCACATGCTCAAAGAAACCAATTTTAGTAGTTTTTATGGGCTATATGACGTATAAAACTGTTTTGTTAATACCATTTTATACCATGTTAATCCATATCATATCTTTTTCCTATAATGTGTTTATAACGTCTCAAATGCAGGTCCTAAAGCAGACCTTTAAAATTATATTAAATAATTTGTGTTAAGCTGTATATATCTATAAAGCTATATAATACATAAATGTAAATACCAAATAATAAATAATATTGAGTGTAATTCAAAACAATTTTTTCAAGAAATTAATCTCAAGATTAGGCAAAAATTGAATATAAAATATAAATTGAAATATAAAATATTTATAAATGAATCAGTATATTTTTAGGCTATAATTCGTTAATATAAATAGTTATCTTCCTAACAGAATGTAATAAGTAGCAAATTTTTCCGAAATTATGTGAATCACTAGCAATAGTAATAATGATGGTAAAATTTTAAACATTTAAATTTTTTTACTAACCTATGTGTTTAAAAACTTCATGCTCTTATTGTTTTAGGTTAGTTTTCAAAACATTTACAATTTCTAACAGTGTATAATTATTGATATTAAATTAGAAAGTTTTTTTAAATATAAATTTTAAAAAATAATACAGACGTTTGTTCATAAATGAGTCGAAAAAATAAAGTAGCATTTTAACAAAAAATGGAAACATATTAAAACCAGCAGACAAGACTAAGAACAGGTTTGTTGCTTAAGTCTTACGTTTCAAATCTTTAGATTTTTTTTAGAGAACGAAAAAGATGTTAAATCATGTGTAGCATTAAAGTGTAATTAAATAATATTAATATCGAAAAAAAGTAAATAAACAGAAAATAATAACATCCAAATAATGAGACAAAAACGTAGCAATAAGAAAGACAAGTTTATTTTAATTACTGCATTCTATTCAAATTAAGTTTTTTAGATATATTGGTTTTAATAGGGGTTTTCACGATGGGTATAGCGCAAATTTGCATATTGTAAATTTGCAGTGCATATTGAATTTATTGCATATTGCATTTTTATGCAAAGCATTTAATTTTTTTTTTCAAATCAAAAATCAAAAAGTACAAAATAAAAATATAATCTACAAATAAAAACACAGAGTAAAAAAATACATACAATGGCACTTTATAGTTTAGGAAATTTATTTAATTTTCTACATTCAAAGGGTTAATTTTGAAATAATAAACACTAACAAAAGAATAAACACTAAAAAATGAAAATAACTAAATGTATAAAGTATAGAAAAATGCCAAAACAAATGAATTCTAACAGCACTTAAAAATCAACGAAGCCGAAAATAAACCATATTTCTAAAAAAGCAACACACATTACAAACCAACAATAATGTTAGATCTAGCTGACATGATTTAAGTAAAACATATTCCAATTGTGAGAGTAATAAAACAAAATTTACTCAAACATTTAATCTTCCACCCAAACAAAGAAAACAATAAATATGTATACAACTATTTAGCTATTTACCTTGAAATAAAGTGAATAGAAACTTACCACGAATTAAAACAGTAATAAAAACGTTAGTTAAAAATAGTACTTGCGAACATTAGAGTTTAAAACGAGGTGAGTATAATAAACAGAAGACAAGCTAGAAGTCTCCACACGGAGCAAACTAAAGCATTTGAGAGCAATTTTAACTGACTGAATTGAGTGTGGATCATTATTACGTTGGCCAGTAAACCTAAGCTTTATAACATTTGTAAGCTGTATATTTTTTCAATATTAATACACACTACATGGGTAGAAGACTAACATGCACACAAACAGATAGACAGGTATGGTAAACGTAACAACAGATTGCAAATGATTCGAATTGCTAAAACCAGCAAAACTTTTTGTTGTCAGTCGTGAGGTGGTATCTGAATAGAACGGGTTAACGTTACGGAAAGGTAATAACCAAAAATTTGTAAATGCGCGTATACCAAAAAATAATAAAGTGAACTATATAAAAAATATCTTGCTAAAATTAATTAGGCAGCGAAATAAAATACAAGTTTCGTAATAGTAAATGAATGAATGATGATTAAATTAAAAATTGAACAAAATATTATAAATTTGTTAATTTCTTTTTTTAATGTTATAATAAAAAAAATTAAGCAAAACTAGTTTTACAAAAAATATATTTCGCAAAAGCTGTGATCTAATGCTGTTAAGCTTTTGTTAAAAGCATATGTAGTGGTGTTTCAAATACTGATCATAACTAATACTTTGAAATTCATACAAACACATATGTACTAGCACGTACTATATGACGTCGAAAAATAATTTACATAAAAAAAATTTAACTACAAAAGTGTTCAAAATTAAAAAAAAATCAATTTAATTTAGCAAAAGATTCAGAGCAAAAAGTACAAATAAAAATTTAGCCGTAAAATATTAAAAGATTTTAAAAATTGTACGAAAAAAGTTTTGTTTTAATTTTTTGTTAAAGTTTAATATTTCATTTTAACAAAAAGTGCAACATAAAGAAAACAAAAACAAAATCAAAAAAGCCTTTAACTTTAACTGGTTAAATGTTTCAAGGCAATGAAGGTCATAAAACCAACGCTAATTTTCTGAAATGAAATACCTATACAAGCCAAATATAAATAAATACATCATCATTAATTGCAAATTACAACCCACATAATATGCTAATTCACTTCGCAAACAAATGATAAAATATTATTTATATTTAAGATTATTTATTAAAAGCTTTTAAAGCTTTAGGAAGATATATATACATATTTAAAATATTTAAATATTAAATATATTTTTAATCTTACAGTTATATACCGATAACAGAATTTAGGGCCAAAAAAAAACATATATACCTAATTCTATTTTTACACGGTAGATTGGTTCCAGAAAAATCCGTGTAAAAAAAGACATTTATCGTATACAAAAATAGCTATTGGTTCCTTATCTCTAAAACCTATTAAAATAAGTGAATTTTAATTTTGTTATAGTTCTTATTGTGACTTCGTTTAAACCGAACATTTTGCCAATAAATGTCGAGCCTTCTCCATTTCGAAGGCGATCTAAAATTTCAATTTTTTTTCTAAAGAAATGGCTTTATGTTGTAGTTTTTTATTTGTAATTTTCGACGTCTTCTTTTAGAGATGCATTGATAGTTCACAAAATATTAACACATTTCAATTGCTCTAGCAAGTAAAAATGCTTGTATGCACAAAAAGAGAATTCCTCTAAATTTTTGATATGAAAATGATAATTTTTTTGCAAAAATGACATCGAGGCCCCACATCTTTGAGGGCCCATAAAAAAAACCTGGAGGACTTTGGGCAAAACTGGGAGACAGAGGTCTTTTTTTTGGTCTTTTATCACGTAGTGGTGTCCGTATATGGTTATTTTTTTCCGTGTTGCACTGTGTAATAATATGGTTTGACTACAGTCATATAACTTAATCATGATATCTTGCTCTTAGATTATGTTAACCTCAACCATGTTTTTCTCTTTTTAATCGGTAAGATAGATTCGAAAAACATTACTGCTAGATAATCAATAGATAACTTTTATCAAATTTATATTTTTATATCAAATTATTTTTCCTCTATTTAATGAACAGCTATTTAAATTTTCTTTCAAATTTTTTTGGCAATAAAAATTTACTTCTTACTTTCGCAAATGTTTGTTTATGAGTAAATATCAGCAGCTATTTCTGAATAAAATTAAATAATTAAACATAGATAGTAATATCCCTGCCGGAAGTTGATGACAATTATTCCAAATGGATAACTAAATAAGCACTTTAACATTTGATTCATAATACCTATCACAAAGTGTGTTGTCGGTGTCAGTTGGTCATCGCCATGTGACAGGTCCCTTACATACAAAGTGTAGGAATTCGACCCGCTCCCTATCACATAATAACTATTCACTTGAAAAGCCATGTGTTAGTTCCCCTCCCCCTACGGATACTGTCTTTTATTTGTATACAATAAGAAGTAAGAACAGGACAATTTCTGCAACTTTTTGAAAACTAAAACTGTTAAATTATTAATTTATATTATGCCAAGTTCCCTTAACATTTCTTTTAATGAAAATGCAATTTATTGCTTTTAGAATAAGAAAAGGCAATAATATTTCATATGAAAAAAAAAAACTTATAGTAACAGAGAAAGAACTCATCATACAAAAAAATATTTACGCTTTAACAAAAAATACCTAGAAAAATATATATATATATATATATATATTTTTAGGGTTCGCAGAACAGAGGGTCAGTGTGTCCGTCTTATCGTCTGTCACATACCTCTATCTATTGAATCATAGTAGGGATACACTTCAAATTTAAAAATAATGTATTAATATACAGGGTGTTATTATAGAATAAAAAGAAAATAGTTTTAAAAAATATTAATATAAATTCAAGAAAGAACTAATTTACCTTGTAAGAAAATGCTTAATGCTTTAGAATTCTGTTTTAAAGCTTATTATTAAATTATAATCGCTTTGACTCAAAATAAATAGTTATAATCTATACATATAATAAAATAAATAATAAATTTTCTGTACATGAAATATTATTTGAAAATGTTGTTGCTGGTGCAGTTAGTATTCGAAATGGAATACAAAACAGCAATTTTTAAAAATTTTATCTATCTGTGTTCGCATCCCGTAACAACTACTGGTTGAATTTTTTTATGGTACATCACAGTATCTTCACTCAAAATATTTTTTTTCCATGAGAAAATAGTGAAAAAGTAGTGAAACTACGAAATCTTACCGATTTAAAGGTATTACATACTTGCGAGCACCTTTAATTTTTGAAGGTGATATATTTGAAACACTATTTACACAACTCTACAATAATATTAGAACTTTATAGAAATTTTAGAATTGTATCCAGGGATGGTTAACTCTATATATATAAATTATATAAACCATAAGTCTTAAAATTTGGAGTTGATTACTTTCAAAGCAAAATCGAACTAAACATTGTCAGAACGGCCACGATGTAGCGGATACAGCTATTTATTTACTAAAGTAATAACTTTTCTGAATTGATCCATACAGTTAGAAATTAATAATACAAAATAATTCATAAAACAAAACCTGTCTCACAAGATGATCACATTGCGTGTTTTCCTTTTAGCTTTAGTTTTAATTATTTCTTTTTTTAATTTAGTTATTTATTTTCCTTTTTGCTTTTGCTTTTTTTATTTGTGTTAATTGTATTCAATATTATCTTAACATATAAAATAAAATTTATAATGTTTATTATTTGAACAAGTACTTATAACTACTTAGGTGTGCAACAGCGTCTCACCCATCAAAATATGTATTAATTATATGCCAGTACATGTTGCAGTTGTCAAACCAGACCTTAAAAGTTAAAAAAATAAATCAACAAAAACAGCTATGTACATATAAAAAAAATGTAATTTTAACATCTTCAGCCTTTCATTGCAACAACAAGAATATCAACATTTTATTTCTTTTCGTTTATTTTCTACAATTTTTCTTATTTTAGCGTTGAAACAATAACAAACGAAGAAACAGCTTTTTGGGAAAGTACATACATATATAATTTTGGAGACTTTTGAAAGAGAAAATTAAAAAAAATAAAAACAGAAAAGTTTATAAAGTGTGGAGTTATATTTTAGTTTAAGAGTCTGGCAGCTAAAGCTTAATATTTTCCTGAAGAAATACATACATTTTGGTAAGTTCAAAACTCATAAATATCATACTCAAAATGTTTATAAATATAAATAAAATATATAAGTTATACGAGTATTTTTAAAATGTTATTATAAAATATATTTACTTTATTATAAAATATAAAATGTGTATAAATTCGCAAATTTAAAGATATATCTTTATACTAACTGATATATAAGAATAAAATCATATGACCTCAGTAAATTTTATCTGAAATTATAAATAACACTGAAATTACTCTTGTACTACTTTTCTGCTGCTTGTAAGTAGGCTATGTTTGTAAAAAAGTAGACCCTGGGCCGTTTTTAATTTTATTACCCTAAGTCAGATATTTCCTCTAAAGACATATGAAATGAAAAGTGTTCGGCACCCAATAATCACTAAAGTGACAGTAAGCACTGCTGGCTACTCCGGACTTATTTATGAGTGAAAAGTCCACATTTACTATAGCCAGAATTACAAATAGAAACAGAGGGTTCAAGACGAACTCAAAACAGTGATAGTCTGCTTCGATAACTTCCAACATTTAACAGGTGTCACATCATATCATAATGTGAAAAAGATATTATTTTACCAGTATTAGAAATTGATCAAAATAGCTCTATTTTACAAAAGTTTATTTGAAGATGTGAAATTGAAGCCATATTTGAAGACAAGTTGCAAAAATTAGATCAATCAAATGACCATCAGACTTGGTGCAGAGTTGTGCCTTTTTTATGCTATTTTAAAATGTTGATCGCAAAACATCTGACTACAAATTGGAGAATTTATTTTACTTTGAAAGTTCGTGGTTTGGAGTAAAAGCTCCAAAGAAATAAGTCTGGGGCACCAGACAAGTGGGTATCGCTCTATTACTTAATGTTAGTTAATTGTCCATCTGTCTGCACTATATCCATAACAGATTTTAATGGCACACATTTAATAGAAGATAAAATCTATAGAATATACTTGATATTTCGGGGGATAACTTAGATATCACACTGTGTAATTTTTTAAGTCATGGCAAAATAACCATATACGGACACCACTACGTGAAAAAAGACCAAAAAAAAGACCCCTGTCTCCCAATTTTGCATAAAGTCCTCCAGGTTTTTTTTATGGGCCCTCAAAGATGTGGGGCCTCGATGTCATTTCTGCAAAAATGTGATCATTTACTCAGCTCATATTTTGCAAACCGTTTGAAATTTTGATATACTCTCTGAGGCAAATTTGTAGCTCTTATCATAAAGAACAAAAATTTTTCTCTTCATCTTCAAGGTCAAAATCGCAAAAAACTTAAAAAAATTAAATTTTTTTACCTTTTTTCCCCTGTTCAGGTCCATAGGTAGCAAACCGTTCAAAATTCAAGGAAACAATCAACTATCTGGACACCATGGTGATTAGGGAAGTCCAACAACTAAGAATTGACTGGTATCAAAAACCAACAGCGTCTGGAAGATTAATCAATTATTTTTCAAAGCATCCAAGAAGTATGATTATAAACACCGCCTCTAATTTTATCAACAGAGTTTTGGACATAAGTGACACCAACTTCCACCATAAGAATAAAAGAAAAATAAGGACAATACTAAAGGACAACGATTTTCCATCTGAACTTATTAACAAACTAATCAATGATTATAATCGTGTAAAAGTGGTTAAAAATACAGAAAATGTGGCTGAACCTAAGATTTTTAAATCGTTTATATATGTTCCAAATATATCTGAGAGATTTAAAAAATCTGGACTATTTGACTGTAACAAATATAGAATAGCACAAAAAACAGATAATAGTTTACGTTCTCTTTTCAGCAAAACTAAAGACAAAGTTCATATAACGGACAAACGAAATTCCTTGCGATGGCAATGAAATTGAAAAGTGTGATAAAGTTTACATTGGGACGACAAAAAATAAGTTAAAAGTTAGGATTGCTGGCCATAAATCTGATCAGCGTAATAGGTTATATAATTTAACACAAAAAACTGCACTCGCGACCCACTGTGCACATAACAATCACTCTCCAAATTTTGATAATATTAAAATATTAAATACAGAGAGAAATTATAAACGCCGTTACATGTTTGAGATGTTGCAGATAATAAATGTACCCACAATTAAGACAATAAACTATATAGCTGACGTTGAGAGCAGAATTATAGACATTTAATAAATAAAGGTAGACAAAGAAAAGAAATATTTCAAACTAACTTGTTGGTTTAATATTCAGTGCAATAATAACTTTTGACAATGGTAGTCTAACTACAATATAGAATAAGTTTGTTTGTTCTTTATTGTTAATATGTTTTTGTCTATATATTGTCATTTGTTGTTTTTTGTATGAGTTAATGTTTAAACCTAATATGTTTTGTTTTTTAATGTCATTATGTGTTTAAATGTTATGTATTTCTAAACCTTTTTAGCCCTGATGATGCTACCCAAAGGAGTAGCGAAATATTGGCATTTTTAATATTTTCTCTTTATATTAAATAAAACATCTTGACCTCAAGCTTAATTTTATTTTTTTTTTCCTTCAATTATACAAAAATTAACCTAAGATCTCAATAAACAACTTTCTAGAACATATCAACTTCCTAGGAATGATTCTTAACACGTAGTGATGTATATGGTTATTTTTTTCCGTGTTGCACTGTGTATGTATATGGCTAACTTCCAAGATGTATCAATAAAAAGTCTGTATACATTTGTGCTAACGTATTTAAATCTGATTTAAAAACTGATGCCTTGATTGCTTCTAACAACACTTTATTCTAAGATACCCCAAATGACAATTTAGAAGTCAGCCTGTCAATTCTGCTTTTTGGGCTCAATGGAAATAATAAGAATTCGGTAGTTTGTTGTAAATTTGTGGAACTTGTACATGTAAAATTTGTATCCGTTAAAAAATCACCATCATTAGGCTCTATTGCTAGCGAATTATAAGCATTTGCAAATTGAAATTTCTCACTTTTTTAATATTGTGTTGTGGCTTTAATAAACATCAAACACAATTTTACCAATTTCATCAGATTTTAGACGGCTTAAGAGCCTCTTCTACAGTATTTAATTAAATTTTGGTTTTACACTAGTAATCCTAAAAGTTGTGTTTTAAATTTCCCATTTTTCACTTAATCAAATAAGGCAAATCGTTATCGGGTTAAGCAAATATTTTTTTAATTTTGGAATAAAATATAATTAATTTAACAAAACGAAGTATATGTTTGAATTCAGCGCCTCAGATGCTTCAGTCCAAAACCTGACTTGAATTTGTAAACTCAATTTTGCAAATCCAGGTTAGAATTGTAACTAGTTTTAAAGTATCTTAAATTATCAGTCCATTTATTAATAGTTTCAAGAGGATGGCAGAATAAAAACGTGGAACTGGAAACTGCTTCTCCCATCATCACTCTGACAACTAGTGCAGCAGTCATTTACTCGTAGTCGTAGTCTGTGGAGGTGAATGCCAATCTTATTTTATATTCTATCATTAATTTGTTTCATTTACCTTATTATTTTTTGGAGGTGCTGTAGCTTAAGTAGTTAGCACGTTGACTACTAAGCAATGGTCACGAGTTCAAATCTCAGCCGTGGCAACATCAATTTTTCTGATATGTATTAAATTTTCTTTATAATAATGCATATCACAGCGCCCTCCTTCGCCAGTATTACCACATAGCACTAAATCGCAGGCGAAGTAAAAATAATTATAAATTGGCTATGATGCTAGCTTCAAACTATTTCGCCTAAATGACACCAGAGGCGTTGCAATACTGTTATAAAAATAATCATAACGTGCAATTACAGTGTTGCCAGAACCGAAGCTTTACTATCATACTAACCGTCTTGTCTACTTCTATCCCTTTCCGAAGGAAGTAACACAGTTAATGTAGGCATTAGTTGCCGAGTGTTACTTTCTTTAAAAAAAAACCTTATTTATTGTAATCGCAAAAGACTCCTATTAAGTTATTGAATCTTGTAAGTAGGCTTCAGTTAACTCATCTGGCTTAAGTCAAATCTCAATGTTCTGGTTTGAAGACTACGAGTGGGATACCCTAGTAAACTAGGGTAGCTCATCAGATACGCAGTTACTAATAGTGCTGGATTGCTAGTAATGTAAACAATTCTTTTAACAAAATTTTAACTTTGATTCTATCTATTATTCTATGATTTTATTCAAAACAAATTATTACTTTTCACACTATTTCAAGCTGTTTAGATTACTAAGCAATCAATCTACCATTTTACAAATTTAGTTCTCTTTTTATTTTATTCTGAAGAATACAAAATTTTTTGTCTTACGATATTTTATGTAGGTTTAAATCATAAAATGTTAGAAAAATATATAAGAACTGACAGATCGAGTTTCCAAATGTGGTAATAATTTTAAAAGAACACTAATTTTAAACTCACTTATATGAACATGCACACTAACACAAAACGCCTACATTTGCAATAATTCTCAGACAATTTCTTTGAAATTGTACAAGAATATATGTAAATAAAAAATAAAATAAAACTCAGATAATGATGTCGCTAATAGACTTACCATAACTGGTAGTGAGTCACCTTGTACATCTCGACTGAAAGACATTTATTAACTTGTAGACATATTCAGAGATATTATAAAATTGTTAAATAAGTGGACAAATAATATAAAGTCTGATTAAATAAATATTCAGCTTCATTTATTAAAGCTTTTAATACTCGTACTTCTTCTTGTTTTAAGCATTTTTTTAAGTTTGTTAAAATTTCTGTTTACACACCCTGTTGCCTTGTTATGGAGCTTATGCGACTATTAAGAAGACTTTGCTATTTATCTTTTATTTGGTTTTAGTTTTTTTTTTTTTTTTTGTTATACCATCTTGTGTGTAGTAAAGACGCACAGAACGGTTATTTTTCTTCAAGTACTTTAGGTTTTTGTTGAAAGGCGTTGAATGTCGACGTCAAATCTATCTTGATTTGTTTTACATTTTTATGAATGTGTCTAAAAGTACTTTATGAACCACTATTACTATTCGTGTGTTAAAACTATTTTATTGTGGTTTTGTCTATAAATGTACCTTCTCGTACATGTGTTTCAACATTCTGTCATACGGATATTTGTTATAATACTTTAAGTATTGGTGTTTGTATTTCAATTTAACCAACACTTAGAGCTAACCTAATATTGCATTAGCTCTTGTTGGCTTATTTGATATTTTAAGTAAAAACAAATAAAAAAATATTTCGATTTGAACAAACAAGTTAAAGTCTTAAGCACACAACGGCAATTTATAATATACTCAGTAGGAAATGTACAAAATATAATTGTAAAGAATATTTTAAAATGGAAATACAAAAAATAATTAGGTAATTTAGGTGAAATTAACATTTCTAAACTGTGTAGCAAGGGAGTAGCCCTACCAATTGCTGATATGCCGGTGCACAGTGTTTTGAAAATGATTTATTTTGGACATAATTCGGTATCCCATAAACCACTGAAGAGTGGAATGCAAAGCACCGAATAAAAAAACGTAAACGAATTTTTAAAGCCTCAATTGTTAGCTACATAATTCAAAAAGAATTTGACAACCCCGTGATTAATAAAGGCAGTGAAGCCACTTTTGTAAAAAATAAATAATTTTTTGGAACATTTTTTTCCACGTTCCGGAAATTTATATGTTAAAATAAAAAGATTGCTAATTTTATTTTTTACAAAAGCGGTTATACTGCCTTTATTAATTACGTGGCTGAGCCCGCACCGATTTATCAATTAATAGAGACATAGTGTAAGAGATGGAGTAAAATTAAAAACTTTTAGCATGTACCCATAACCTATGGCTCCATAAACCTAAGACATTCAGTATAATCGCTGTTCTCAGTACTAGTTTCCTGGTCTAGGTATAATGGTAACTAGTGTAGTTACCAGTAGACAAGCAACAAATTCACATTCCTTGGGTTGAATACCCAAGTAATTAGAATAACGCTCGAGTGCACACTTGTGGAGTTATCACACCTACTTTATTATCCACATTTGGTATCTAGGGATTTAATCTGTTTTAAAGTTTAAAGAAAAGGCCCGACAGAGAACGTTAAGTACCAAAATTCTAATTTTTAAAGTGCACAAAAAAGAAGTTTGGTGATCGTAAATTTTGTGGAAAAATAAAAAAATACTGTTGAAAATATATTTTACCTTGAATTATGTACAAAAAAAATTTTTCATTTAATAGATTTATAAATCTTAATTTTTTAATGAATATCGTCATTATTTTCCCACCCTTGTCATACAAAATATACATATACACAACCAAATATAATATAAACGCAACTTCATAGATATCGACCACAAAAACAGTCGCAACACAAAATTCATCAAAATCTTTGTTTTTCCATAAACCAGTTTACTCATCAGTTTTCACATTATATTTAATCCTTTTATTTTACTTATAATTGTTTGTTGGTAAGGTTTCGGATTTGAAGTTTCCTGATACTTTTACAGATACTGTTACTATATAAAATGAGGTGCACAAATGAGTACTTTAAGCACTTTTTTTCATAAATATAAAAGTAATAAAGCAAATCCAATAATTTTTATTGTTGTATTTAAGTATCTAGTAGTTAATAAAAGTATATAAAATTTGCAACAAAATGCATCAAGCACCAAATAACTTTCACCTCTAGATTTTATGAAGAATTTGAAGAAAGGAAATGAAAAATTACCGTTATTTTTCGATCTTTTTGCTTTTTATTAGTTTTCTTAAGAAGACATAAGCTCGACATTATTTAAATGAACAAAAATCGAATAAATAGCTAACAATTATAAATAATGAAGAAACTTTCAAAATCCACCGAGGAGAGCATGACTGGAAGATGCTGTTCTACCCATGAAATTGCAAATGAACTTAAAGTGAGTCAATCAGTGGTCCTAAGGGTACCAAAAAGGTGTTCCATTGCTCCCAAGCCTCAAGTTAGAGGTTGTAATAAACTTCTAACTAATGCGGACGCACGTCTAATGATAAGAGAAATGAAAAGAGATAAGTTTTTAACACCAAAAGATGCTTCGTTAGCAATCGAAAAACCCGTTAGTCGGTAGACGGCATGTAGAGCCGTTCGCGACATTGGTTATATTGCAGCTGTAAAAGAACAAAAACCTGCATTGCCAAAGAGCACAAAACTTGGACAGTGGACGACTGGGAACGTATCATCTGGTCAGACGAATCCAAATTCAGCCATTTCCAATCCGATGCTAAACAATGTTGCTGGCGCCGCCCTGGTGAAAAAATTCAAAGACGACATGTGAAGCAAACTGCAAAAAATTGATAATATAATGAAGAAAGAAGATTATTTGAGGATTTTGCAGACTCATCTTCCCGATTTTGTAGATAAGAACACCTATCCTGCAGAAGAATAGAAGAAGAAGAAGTTTTATTTCTATGAGATAAAAAGTTGTACTCATTTCTTCACTTCACTGTATGTATATATATATTTCTACCTTTAACTAATCTATGTTGTATCTTCTTTGAGAAAATAATAATGATCCTTACTTTAAATTTTCTACCGGGCATAATAATATAATTACAGTTTAAAATAAAGTCGACATGATGTTAAAGACAGCCACATAATACTTAAACAGTCGATGTCTGCAAATGTACGTTTGATTTTTAAGACACGCCGCCTTTGCATTATTTAGCAAATTTCCAAACACAAAATTGTAAAATAATAATGCGTGGGCTGTTTTGCCCATTTTAATTCAAACTTTTTTCCACTCTTAGCCAATTTACGCAACTTTTATTATATATACATTATGTGTGGTTATTAAAAAAATAATAGTCATTGAAACAAATACATATATTGTGTGGTTATTAAAAAAATAGCAACCGAATTGTTTGAAATTGGACTCAGTTGAAAGAGTTTTCAAGCAATTATTTCAATAGACAAGAAAATTATTATTTAATGTTCGAAAAAAATTTCATAAAACCTGTGATGTATAAAGAAACTTCAGCGTTTGTGGTTTAACATCTCTCTTTCCATAATGAATAAAGTGTAATTTATAATAAAAAATTAAAACCCAAAACAAAAAAGATAATTTTATGCTTTTATAGTGTAGCTGTGTTGAAGCAGTTCCAACAGGCAGAGTCACTGACCTCTTATATTTTTAATTTACATTTTTGTTGTTGTATTTTGTAAGCGTAGGTCATTTTAGGTTCATTTATTTTATTGTTTTTTTACTACGAATATTTTTTGACCTGTGATCGTGCCATTTAATTAATTCTGTTAGTATGTGATTGGTTAACTTAACAGATATCTAGGGTTAAAGTGTGAAATGGCAAGGTTAATTTACAATAGATTTTTTTTCAATTTGTATTAGCATTGCTGGCAACAATTTTCTAACGTTAGACGACTAAATAGAAAGGCAGATAAAAATGAATAAAATTTTTTCAAAATGTCGTATTACGTTTCAAAGAAAATCTCAGTAAATTAACAATGCCATAGGACACTAAACATATAAAAATTACCATGACTCCAATGAACCATAGAAATTTTAAATATAATAATATAAATCGCAATAAATAAGGGAAAATGAAGAAATAAATTAAAATGTCAACAGTGAAAAAAGGTACTGCCAATAGAACATAAATTAAATATGTAAACAGCGAAATTCTTTATTGACATTTGATGCATTATGAGAAACTGAATGTAGATAACACGTTATCCATGAAGTGTGTTTAAAGATTATTTAAGATTAAGAATAAAAAATTACACACACGTTCAATTACGAGTAACCACGAAAGAAAAAACAAAAAATATCACCATCATCATCATGCAATACGTTCGATTTAATATATTGCTTTAAAAAATTTTTAAAATACACAGGTAGAATATCAAATGTAAGAGAATTTAAAAAAATCACTAAGAACGAATATGTGCAATGATTTATGTATTGTACAAGGAGTGTCTTCTAGGATAATTAAGATAAGGCATATGAGTCATTAAATTAAGAAAAAACCTGTCAATAAATTATTTTTCTTGTTCCTGATTTTAATCTTAAGAACAATGAAAATTTTAATGAATTTTATTTTACGCTTTACCGATAGTACACAATGATTTACACTTGAAAAAGTATGAACAAAAGCCATTTTCTTGCACCCCACCCAAATTTAAAAATCATATAGCTTGTGAATTTTTTATTTAAGCCAAAGAGATACTTCATCTAAATCTGGTTGAAAACTATGATACAGTGTAAAAATATATAGTAGTGCTGATGACGGACGTGGCTGTCTAGAAAATGTGCATTCCACTCGTGCTGGTGTCTAAAAATTAAATTTTCCCAATTTTTCTTTAAAATTATCACCTAATTTGTAATTTAATTAATTCTTTCTTAGAGAGAATAAAAACGAACTTAAGCTTGATTATAAATTTCATTGTATGTAATACATAAAACAGTTCGACTAATAATAATTAAAATTTTCAAAAAGTGTAAAAATATATTTAAAAAAGTCACTAAGAAGTAACAGATTTATATGTATTAAACTTTAGATGAGAATATATTATAATGACAGGCTTATAGTTTTTTTAGTATTGACAAACATGTTTATAGATTTAGTATAAATTAAGATTGTATCAAAGACAGCAAAAACTTGGTAATTTAACAAATTTTTGTAAACGAAATTGCCATCTCATTATGGGTAAAGCAATAACATAACTGTTATATTGTAAGATAATGATAGTTTTAAATTAGATGTTAAGAAAAATGTTAAGCCACAATATGAATTATAATCTGGCAACACATGAATTATAAAAGAAATAGATAATAAGCAAACAGAAAAATAAAACAATTGAATTCTAACCGCGTGCAAGACACGACATATTGGCGACGAGTTTTTAAAAAGTTAAAAAAAAAAAGAGGTTAAGTGCATTTACTGTTAAAAATACAGTTAAAATTAAATTGTACAAAAAAGGAGGACATATAAATACAATGCAAAACGCAGGTACAGTTTCGAACGAGGGAACAATGCTACCCACTGGACAATATACATTGATGCAGTCCAACAACGTACCAGAGTTTTCGCCACATAACTTAGCATGGTACATTTGGAACGAGCGGCTGGAAATCCATTTTTGTGAAATTGGTTGTACAGATGATAACCAGAAAAAGGCCATATTGCTTAAGTCTGTCGGTGCAGAAGCGTACAATGTAATACATAACCTGTGCACACCAAACCTGCCTTCCTCAAAAACGTACAAAGATTTATGTCAAATGCTATACATGCATTATACACCACCCACAATAATATTTCATGAAAGAAAACAATTCCACATGGCTCATAAACGAAATGATGAAACAGTAGCCGCTTGGTTTGCACGTGTCAAACAAATGGCATTTAGTTGTAAATTTGGGTCATATCTGGACGCGTTTGTGCTAGACAAATTTATCGTGGGCATGTCAAACGACATTTTTGAAAGACTATGTGAGGAGGACGAGTCTATAACTATAGAGCAGGCGTTGAGAAAAGCCTTAGTTGTTGAAACAAAAATAGTAGCAAAGTCTCAGCGAAAAGACAACTATAATTGCCTGGAAGATTCTGTTAACTATGTTAAAAGTGGACGCAAAAAGAACTATCGTTCGAAATCAGAAAATGTTGGAAACGAAAATATAGAAAGGAAAAAGAAGCCGTGTACGCACTGTGGATGGCGTAACCATGAAGCTGCAGTTTGCAAATATAAGGACAGCAAATGTCATAATTGTGGCAAATTGGGGCATTTGGCATCTGTTTGTAGATACAAGCAAGAAAAAAACAAAAGTGTTAATTACGTATCAAAAAATGATTATGATAATGATAATGTTAATGATTTTTATAACAATTTTATTTTCAGCATTGATGGGAAAACTCGTAATGAAATTTACTCACTACCAGTGTTGATTGAAGGATTACAATTGGAAGCGGCATGTGACACTGGTGCGCCATGTACTCTGATTCCAGCAAAAATTTACAAACAATTGCACGGGCATAAGTTGAGGCCATGTAAGATACCGTATGTTGATTTTAGCGGTGACCGTATAAAAATAATAGGTGAGTTTGATGCAATAATTACGTTTCGCAAAGTGTCTAAAAGAGTTGTTGTAGTAGTAACCAATACAGAAAATCCACCCCTATTAGGTAGATCGTTTTTACGAGCATTTAATTTCGATCTTTGTCAAGTTAACACAATTGAAGCTGTTAATCACACTATTTTAGAAAATGAAATTAAAAATGAGTTTTCATCTGTATTCACAAATGAGTTAGGTGCTTTTGTAGGTGACAAGGTGTCACTGAAACTATGTGAAAATGCCAAACCCATATTTCATAAGCCTAGACCTTTACCATTGGCATGGAAGGGCAAAGTAGAGCAAAAGCTGAGACAGTTGATAAATCAGGGTATGCTAGAATTTGTAAATAACGCTGACTGGGGCACACCTTTAGTCCCAATTATCAAGCCTGATGGCGACATACGTGTTTGCGCTGACTATAAAGTCACTATAAACAAGTACTTGGTTGACTTCAAGTACCCCTTACCTAGAATCGACGAAATTTTCGCCGCTCTTGAGGGAGGTGAATTGTTTACGAAGCTCGATTTATCTCAAGCATATAACCAGTTGGTATTGGATGAGGAATCGCAACTTCTTTGTACTTGGAGTACTCACATAGGAATTTTAAAAGTCAAACGTTTGCCTTTTGGTATAAAGACAGCAGCATCAATTTTTCAAAAAATAATAGAAAATTTGCTACGAGGTATTCCGTATGTTGTCGTCTATCAGGATGACATTACTGTCACAGGTCCAAACACAGCATCACACCTTATAACGTTAAAAAATGTTCTTAGCAAACTTGAATCGGCAGGATTAAAATTAAATAAACAAAAATGCAAGTTCTTTCAAAAACAAATTGCATATCTAGGTTTTACAATAGATAAAGAAGGGTTGAGAAAAAGTAATGAAAGAATTTCTTGCGTAATTAATGCACCTGTTCCAAACAATATATCTGAGCTGAGAGCCTTTACTGGTATGGTAAATTATTATTCAAAATTTATCGATAAATTTGCTATGAAAATGAATCCTCTTTATGAACTTTTAAGAAAGAATTCCAAATTTGTTTGGTCTTCACGGTGTGACCTGGCGTATAATACTATAAAATCTGATATTGCTTCAGATAATGTATTAGTGCACTTTAACCCAGATACAGAAATCTTAGTAACCACAGACGCTTGTAATACAGCAGTTGCAGGAATCCTCGCACATAGATATGAAAATGGTAGTATAAAACCTGTTGCTTTTGTTTCAAGAGCGTTACAAAAAAGTGAAAGACGATATAGCACCATTGAAAAAGAAGCATTGGCAATAATATTTTCCGTTTCAAAGTTGAAACAATATTTGCTAGGTCGAAAGTTTATATTACGAACGGATCATAAACCATTGCTTACAATATTTGGTGAAAAAAAGGGGTTACCTTTAATGGCATCAGCAAGAATGCAGAGATGGGCATTGTTGTTATCAGGATTCAATTACTCCATTGAACATGTAAAAGGTACTTCTAATGAGGCTGATAATTTATCTAGAATGCCACAGTTACAATTGGCTGACGAAGAAGTAAATGAATACAATTATATAAATTTTATTAAAGATCAAAATCTATTAAACTTGAGTTTCAAGAATGTAGCAATACACACTAGACGTGACCCCATATTAGCAAAGTTATTAATCGCAATAGAGACGGGTTCCGTTTCTCAGTTAAAAGCAGAAGAATACAAGCCTTATAAGAACAAAGAAGATGAATTGTCGGTTGAACAGGGATGTATCATGTGGGGATATCGTATTCTAATACCAAAAAAAATACAGAATGAAGTATTAATGTGTCTTCATTTAACTCATTTAGGAGTTGTCAAAACAAAAGCCTTAGCAAGATCATACATATGGTGGCCTGGCTTAGACAGCGATATAGAGAAACTTGTGAGCGGTTGCACTGCATGTCAAGAGTTACAAGACAGTCCTTGTAAGAGTGTACTTACACCATGGGTACCGGAAACTTCTGTTTGGAAACGTATCCATATAGATTTTGCGGGACCAATTAAAAATAAGTTTTTATTTATTGTAATTGATTCGTATTCAAAATGGCCAGAGGTGTTTGTGACAAAACAAATAACTTCTCATTTTACGATTTCCAAGCTAAGGGAACTATTTTGTAGATATGGACTGGTGGACGTGGTAGTTAGTGATAATGGGCGACAGTTCACTTCGTGTGAATTTCAAAACTTTATAAACGTAAACATGTTTTTACGGCACCAGGGCATCCGTCTACGAATGGACAAGCTGAAAAGTTCGTAAAAGATTTAAAGAAATCTATTAATGCAACATTAAAAGAACATCCAAGTGAAGAGTTAGAGACAATTACAAATCGATTCTTAGCCGACTATAGAAACACAAAGCATTGTACAACTAATGAAACACCTTCTAAGCTATTTTTTGGTCGTGCTCTTAAAACCAGACTAGATTCCTTAAGACCGCCAACTACAAGAGAAGTAATATTACAAAAGCAAAAGAAAGACATAGAAAATTACAAAGGAAAACGGACAGTAGATTTTAGTAGTGGGCAAAGGGTTTACATAAGAGATTACAGTAATCCTAATAAGGCTAGTTGGTCACCTGCAACAATTACTGAAAGACTTGGAGCGAAAACGTATTTATGTAATCTTAACGATAGTAATCGCATAATTAAGCGACATACCGATCAAATAAGAAAGGCTAATGAAGATTTGCAGGATCCCGAAAACATCGCGCACACAGTGAAACATAGTCGTAGTCCAGAAACAAAAACTGAAAGTAGTGTGGAGGTTTCATCACGGGTCGAAACAAATGATGCAACACCTAAAAGAATTTTAAGGCCACGTAAAGATGGCAAGGTTTTAAAATAAAAAAAAAAATAAAAAAGAGGGAGCGTGTTATATTGTAAGATAATGATAGTTTTAAATTAGATGTTAAGAAAAATGTTAAGCCACAATATGAATTATAATCTGGCAACACATGAATTATAAAAGAAATAGATAATAAGCAAACAGAAAAATAAAACAATTGAATTCTAACCGCGTGCAAGACACGACAATAACATACACTGAAGAATAGAAGACATATAATGAATATTTAAAGCATTAATATACAGAATCATAAAACAGCTAAAAAACTATTTCGAGATTATTCTTATTACTATAATTAAATGAGGAGTGCAAAACGCTAACAATTCTGCTCCTAATATAATCAATCTTACAATATGATGAATAATTTTTTCAAGGAATTTTTAACAAATCAGCACAGCATGATTGGAGAAAAGAAGATACGAGCACACAAATATGCAACTACTATTAATTTTACTTACGCCCTTAAACAAATAAGTTTACAATATACTATAGTGGATAATACATGAGCAAAGAAAACTGCCTCAAATAAAAAACCTAAACATAACTCTTACAAAAGTGTCATAAAATTTACATAATTATGGCTGTGATTGTAGACATAATAAAATAAAATAACTACATGTACTGGCGCACTCCTAACACAAAGCACCAGCAATCTACAACAATCTCTGATTACTATAATTTATAAGCTACTCAAAACTGATGACCGACCGCACAAAGATAAATAATGATGATACAAGAACATACAACAACATCTATACAACAGCTAAACAAAGACATGCACTGTATAAAAGCATAACTAAAATGCACCTGCTGAGGTGTGCAACTGCAGCAAAATGAATAAAGGAAATAAAAAAGCTTAAACATAAAGTAAATCGAGTTGCGAAGATAACAACAAAAATAGGTTTCTTTAATGATCCACCAACACCTATGGCTAGAAATTCCTTAAAGCCAAATTGAACTAAGCAATAATAAAAAGTTCAGTTGAGCTCTGCAACTTATGGTCTTAGTCACTTATTATTGCGCCGTCTGCTCTTCTACTTGACTGTCATACGTTAAGTCAGATTCAATTAGTTAAGCCTACAAAATGCAACATCATTTCGTATGCAACTCATGTTTTATTATTATTGCTCATATTGTGGCATTACAGCGCTCATAGAAAAATGTTAATAAAATGTCTACTTAGGTAACATATTTAAGAATTTGGTGTCAAGTTAATTACAAAAAATATTTAAAGCTTCCTAAAAAAAGTTACACATACTCCATATTACAATATATTACAAAAAGAACTAATGTTAGGAAAATGTTTTTGTCGAATGTTATAAAAACCTCAATTTACATATATTTATACATTTCTTTGTATACAATTTCTTCAACTGCTTACAACTGCATCCAGTTTCAAAATTCATAATAACACAGTGCAACAGTGAAAAAAATACAAGGAAGTGACAGTATACTTACGATTCTACTATAAAGGGATAGTAAAACCCTATACTATTTTTGAAATAAGAATTAATTTTTTTTTTTTACTTTTTTTAAGCATAACTTACAGGGACATTTAAATTTTCACTAATTCCACTGTAGAACTGAACAACTTTTGTGAACATACCAATACAATCTGAACGTGTCTAGTTACCTTAAATAGCACTTTTTACCTTAGAAACAGAATTTTTTAATAATCTATACATTTCTGGCATTTAAATCGTATTTGTTGTTGTATTTCTTGGATTTTGTTGTTGTTTTTTGTTAAGCTAAATTTAAGTTTTAAGGTAAAAATTGATTTTAATGAGCAATTTAGGGTGCCTAGACATGTTGATACTTCATTGGTATGTTCAAAAGTGTTATACAATTTTTCGTTATAAAGTAAAAAAAAAAATATATAATTTTTTATTCGAAAAATAGTGCAGGGGATAAAATGACATAAAATGTATATAGAATTTATAAAACGAATCCTTGGGTACATTATTGCCGAACAAAGTAAAGCGCTATAACCTACCCAGCAAAAAAAATTAATGTGTTCAAAACGAAATGGTGATTTCAATATTTCCTTAGCACTTATTTACTCGAACTCATTTTTAATGTAATCCCTAACTCTAATAAAATGACATGTTTTGAAGTACTTGAAAATGCATTCAACTTTTCTAGTACATCATGTATACATTCATATTTTTTAACCGACTTCAAAAAAAAAAGGCGGTTATCTATTCGTCTGAATGTTGCTTTTTTATGTATGTAACCGCAGAACTCAGCCATTACTAAACCGATTTTAAAATTTTTTTCTTTATTTGAAAGGTTATGCATTCAGGTTGGTCCCGTTTTAAAAACAGTTCATTATGTTAAAAATTAAAGGGTGTCCCCATACAACATACATGTTTTTTACGTGTATTAAGAACCGTAAAGGGCACCAAATTAAAATTTGAAAAACTTTCGTACCGCTATTGCTCCCAACAGCAGAAAGTAATAAAAAAATAAATAAATAAATTTAAACGGTGTCCCCATAGGTGACGTAATTTGACCTATTTGGGCTTATCTTTTGAACCGTTATTGACAAAACCTTGAAAATGTGACAGAATGTCGACTACTATGACCATTGTAATAAAATGTATAAATATTCAAAATTTTAAATTAAAGGGTGCTCCAATAGTTCAATTAATTTGATGTATATGGCCATACTTTCGAACAGTTGTACACAGACCGCTGAAATTTACAAAGAACCTGTATTGCTAAGTTAGCTATAACAAAAGGTATAAAATTTAAATTTGAAAATAAAAGGGTGTCCCAATAGTTCATGTAATTCTATGCATGTGGCCAAACTTTTGAACTGTTATAAACAGACAGCTTAAATTTACAAGGAACCTTTATTGCAAAGTCCACTATAACAAGTATATAATTTGAATTTAGAAATTAAAGGGTGTCCCCATAAATTATGTAATTTGATATATATGGCCCTATCTTTTGAACCGTTAAACACAAACACTTGAAAATTAGCCAGAATATCCACTACTTTCTCTGGTATAATAAAAAGTACAAATATTTGGAGTTATAATGTAAAGGGTGTTCCAATAGTTCATGTAATTTGATATATATCGCCAAACTTTTGAACCGTTATAAACAGATAATTGAAATTTACAAAGAATCTTTATGGCCAAGTCCTCTATAACAACAGGTCTTTAATTTAAAATTGTAAATTAAAGGGTGTCCGAATAGGTGATGTTATTTTATCTATGTGAACGACCCTATCTTATCTTCTAAACGTTGTTAAGAATCATTCCTAGGAAGTTCATATGTTCTAAAAAGTTGTTTATTGAGATCTTGGGTTCATTTTTGTAGTTGATTGTTTCCTTTAATTTTGAACGGTTTGCTACCTATGGACCTGAACAGGGGAAAAAAGGTAAAAAAATGAATTGAATTTTTTTAAGTTTTTTGCGATTTTGACCTTGAAGATGAAGTTTTTTTGATTTTATATGTTAACAATTTTTGTTCTTTATGACAAGAGCTACAACTTTGCCTCAGAGAGTATATCAAAATTTCAAAAGATTTGCAAAATATGAGCTTGAGTAAATGATAATTTTTTTGCAAAAATGACATCGAGGCCCCACATCTTTGAGGGCCCATAAAAAAAACCTGGAGGATTTTGGGCAAAACTGGGAGACAGGGGTCTTTGTTTTTGGTCTTTTATTACGTAGTGGTGTCCGTATATGGTTATTTTTTTCCGTGTTGCACTGTGATATTATTAATAATAACAGTAAAGCACGGGATGAAGTTTTAATTAACAATATCTTTTTTAGCCATGTTTTTACTGGTGTTTAATTTTACTTATTAATTACTATGAGTGTGTTTTTATATAGTGACGTTAACTATGCTGGGGTTTTTTTTTTTTCACTTTCATGTCGTGTATAAACTAAAGACGATATATTTGTTCCTTAATATTTACATACTTATAGATGGTTGTACTTTTTTATTTTCATTATCACGTTGTTATTACTTCCTACACCCTGTGCACCCGCTGAAGTAATTGGACATGCACTAATAATAGTGATTTGATGACGACAGCCCTTATTAAGTTAATCCCTTTTTGTATTTCGATGCGTATGAGTTTTCGTGCACTACAGTAACCACTCATGGCTGTAATCACAAATTTATAAATCGTTTTTGTGGTCAATAGAATGTGGAAGTGTAAGACGAAGGTGGAAAATATATACAAGTTTTCTTAATCCAATTATAATTTACTGCGGAGATGAACTTCAAAGTTCAACCTAGTTTGTTGCTTATAAATAAAACAGTTGAATATACATTTTCTATTCAGCCAAACAGAGATACGAGTACCACGATACCACAAAACTGAATATCTATCTATCTTCTATAGACATACATATGTATATAAAGATCAACGTCTGTAAGTTTGATTAGTTGTTTGTCTGTAGGAAAGCTATCGGGAACTGTAATAGGCAAAATCTCTAAATGTTGAGCAAGTCAATCTCTTATTAATGGGCATAGTGGGTAATAGTGGGCGTGGTAAAGTAAAAAATTATATTGGTCTGCCGCGTGAACTATAGAAGTTAGAATGGTTCAAACATTGAGTTTAATTGAAGCACAAGAGAGTTGAATTATCTGCACGTTTATGGCAAGTGAGAAAGTTTGGTCTTTTCAAGTGAAGCCACATAAACATAACGATCATGTATGGTTAGAATGCAAACTGAAGAACAATTTAGACCAACGAGTTGCTCAAAGAAGTGCACTCATTACTGATATTTTGGACGGAGTGAAGAGGCTTTACACATGTTTTTATTGAATAGGGCATATAAATAAATGAAAACATTTTAAAAGTTGCTTTATTACTTTGGGCACGTGAGCGATTCGGTAGAAACCATTGGATATTTCAGTAAGAATAAGCCCCTTCAGAGTAGAGTCTTTGGGGGGAATCGTATTGTCACCCATACTGATAGACTAATCCACCCTTAATGAAGAGTTAAATGTAATCTGTATTATAAGAATTTATGAAGAGTTAAATGTAATCTGTATTATAAGAATTTATGAATAAGTTATAACCCTGGCTACAGTAAAGTAATATGTTAACACAAAAAAATTTTAACCAAATAGATTTGAAAAATTTTATTAATTGAGTCATCAAATTTTATAAGTTTACATACTAAAAAAACTATGAATGACTCATAGATACTACTGAGAACTTGTTATAAAAAATCATATTAGTATTACGTTTGTGTTGGCATTGTTTTCTTACGTTACTAACAACATTTTTACTAACCTAATATTGGTACATGAAAAAAAAAAACAACTGACAAAAAACATCGCATCTCATGCACATTTAATAATAATACTGTGTTTTTAAACTGTTATTTTCTATAAATCAAGTCACTTCACTGAATGCTAAAGTGGCAAAAAGTAATTTAAATTTAACAAGCCGTTTCCGTTTTGTACTACTTGAAACAAAAATGATACATGAGTGTTATCACCATCATCTTTATTACTTGCAATGAATAGTAGAAATATTTAATAAATTAAAAAGGCTCCTACTCGCAGGTAGTAAAGGAAAAACTTTCTCTTCAAGCAAAATTATAGGTGTACTGCCCAAAATAAAACAGGAACAAATAAGTTTTTATTTGAATAAAATACCTTTTTGTTTACGAAAAAATGTCCATTGTCTCTTAAGACCTAAATACAATCACTTTGTAAAATTAAAGCATTTTTGTTTTAGCAAAATTTTCACAATATGTTTTCATGTTTATTGTGGCAAAGTAATGGTATAACCAATGTTACTTTATAACAATAATTGCGAATCAGAATATTTGTTTACTCTAAATCTAATTCCTAGAAACAATGTCTTTAATTCTCAGTAGGGTATCAAAAAGGTACAAAATAATATAATAACACAATAAATTCTTCAATGAAAATATTTAAAGGTTCTGTGAACCACTGTCCAATTTATTTTTTTACATCGGTGTAAAATCTATAAATTTGAATAATAAAATCATATATTTTCTAGCATACCAGCGGGGAAATGTATTCTATAAGAATCGATTCTTTAATTCACAGTATTTTGTTTCCAGAATTCATTATTCTTTACATAGAACATGTAAATAATTATATCGAATAAATTGTAAAATTTTATATTTTAAAATAATTTATGCATTTATATTTAGTGATACCTATACACATAACAATCCTGCAACGGGACTGTTTCTGTAATGGATTATTTTTTTAATGAAATACAAAACACCAATATTTAGAATTTATGTCAGTCTGTTTGTGTTCGCATTATGCAATTTTACCGAATATATGCGACGGAAAACTTGGCAGCATCTTTACCTTTGGAAGCGGGGAATTTCAGACAGCATTTAAAAAAGAGTCGAGTACCTGTATAGAAAATAAATACATTAAGTATATCTGCAGTACTATAAAGGTTGTGGTGGCTATGATATATTGTGCTCATTGGTCCACTTTTGTAAGTAGAGCTGATGCAGTGAGATTAACCAAACGTAATGTTACGGGGCCTGAAATAACATATCTTAAAATTTATTGTGAATTACTTTCAAAGAAAAGTGTATTAAAATATTGTCAGGAAGTTAACGACGTGGCAGGCAATGCTGCTAGTCATGTAATAAAACTCTAACTGGACCGTGCCAGTAAATTAAATTATTTCTAAAACTGTTGTTGCTAGTCCATATAGTAATCAATATAGAATACTAAACACTTTGGTCAGTCTAAAAATTTTGGTATTCCTAAATATTTTGGTTTGCCTCTTCGTCGTCTTTTAATAAAATTTTGTAAAAAAAAAATTTGTTATTTTTAAAGACAACACTTCCTGCGAATCTTGCCTCTTCGTCGTCTTTTAATAAAATTTTGTGAAAAGATTTGTTATTTTTAAAGACAACACTTCCTGCGAATCTTTTGGCTTGTCTGCAGAAAATACACAGATTCTTTGGCGAAAAACGAACTCGCAACCCTCGGACTGATAGACTAGCGCGCTACCAATAAGTACATCTAAATAGATGCTATACCCCTCTGGGCGTCTATTTCTAAATATAGTTATTTCTAAAAATAACAACTAAAATGTTCTTTTAGTTGCCATTACAAATGTGAAAAAATTTAGCCAGCAAAATATGCAACTTGTTAAATTAATAGCAAAATCAAGCCAAATATTTATTGATTTTAAAACAGATTGTCAACTGAATGCAAAATTAAACACTATAACTTTCTGGTCAATTGAAACTCAATGCAAATTTTGTAGATTATTTTTTAATTACTTGCATCAACTGAAGGTCATAAGGAAAATCCTGCAAATATAAATATATTTTGAACTTGATGTAACTTATATCTAATTTTTTCGTTGCTTAACCATTCAAGCCAGTCTATAATAATTTTTCTTGATTACATAAATAATTTTTTTGTATAATTTTCCAAAATAAATCTAAATTAAATTTGTAAAAAAAAATTTAATTAATCCAACTTTTAACAAAAAGTCCACAAAAAAAATATTTTTCGCGTTTTATTCTTTGTTATGTAAAGCAATTATAAATATATGTATGTCTATGTAAATATAGCCACTATTTATTTTCATAAATACCTCAGATATCCACACCATCTTCGGTGGCTCTGTATATGTTACACATAAAAAACTATATACCTCATTTAAGCGATAATCTTTTGTTATTTTAATAAATACCCAATACCAAATCTGAATTGTTTTTTTTTTATTCTCTATCGATTGGTATGTTAAGATTTTATAAGTAAAAAATTTTTTACTTAATGAATAAATCCACCCAGTATAGCTTCTTATATCTTATACTGATTAAAGTGACAGTCAGAAAATTAGATTCTGTAGGTCTAATGCTTTTTAATTAAATTTTATTTATTACAACAAAAAATGACGAGTTGTGAGGGCCTTTAAAAAAACCCCCAAAAACACTAAATATTCTCTATAATCCATAAATTTTCCCCTAACAAATATTAACTCTCAAATTCTCACCTAAATGGAAATAATTCTTGCAAAAAAAAAAACCGACTTCAAAACAGATAGAAGGGCACAAATTCTAAACTAAAAATGTAAGAAGTAATCTGTAAGAATTAGATTTGAATCAAATAAAAGATGCGCCAAACTTAGAGGGAAAAATGAAGACTATTTGAATGTCAAGCCTCTCCTCTTTTCATCAGCATCCATCTTTTATAGGGGCACCATTCAAGCTTCTGTCTACGGTTTCACAGATAGGGGCACACAGATCAAATAACATCACATATTCGGACAACCTTTAATTTACAATGTTAAATTAAAGACCTGTTGCTATACGGGACTTGGCCAGAAAGATTCTTTGTAAATTTCAACTATCTGTCTATAACGGTTAAAAAGTTTAGCCATATATATCAAACTACATGAACTATTGGGACACCCTTTACATTATAATTTCAATTATTTATACTTGTTATCATACCAGAGATAGTAGTGGACATTCTGCCTAATTTTCAAGTGTTTGTGTTTAACGGTTCAAAAGATACGGCCATATAGATCAAATTACATAATTTATGGGGACACCCTTTAATTTCTAAATTCAAATTGTATACTTGCTGTAGTGGACTTTGCAATACAGGTTTCTTGTAAATTTCAGCTGTCTGTCTCTAACAGTTCAAAAGTTTGGTCACTCACATAGAATTACATTAACTATTGGGACACCCTTTTAGTTCCAAATTCAAATTTTATACTTTTTGTTATAGCTTACTTAGCACTACAGGTTCTTTGTAAATTTCAGCGGTCTGTGTACAACTGTTCAAAAGTATGGCCATATACATCAAATTAAATGAACTATTGGAGCACCCTTTAATTTAAAATTTTGAATATTTATACATTATAGCGGTCATAGTGATCGACATTCTGTCAAATTTTCAAGGTTTTGTCTATAACGGTTCAAAATATAGGCCCAAATAGGTCAAATTATGTCACCTATGGGGACACCCTTTAAATTCTAAATTTATTTTTTTATTGCCCTTTGCGGTTCTTAATACACGTAAAAAACATGTTTATTGTATGGGGACACCCTTTAATTTTTTATATAATGAACTGTTTTTAAAATGGGACCAACCTGAAATCATATCCTATCAAATAAAGGAAGAAATTTTAAAATCGGTTCAGAAATGGCTGAGTTATGCGGTTACATACATAAAAAAAGCAACATTCAGACGAATAGATAACCTCCTTCTTTTTTGAAGTCGGTTAAAAATAGTCTAAATCTGAGGGAAAGTTCCCTAATCTGGCAACACTGCATTTAAGTAGCAGTGTTTGATGAACATAAAATAAATTTTTACTCATTTTGCAAAGAATTGTGTTACAAAAAAGGAACAAACTGAAGTAGTGATTTTCCTCATAGTATTGCAATTGCTTTTGTATAATTAAAGTTATTTTTTTTATTAATAAAGTATCTAATTTTTTCTTAAAATTATTGCTATTATCATTATTTTCGGTAACATATGTACCAAAACTTTTCTTCCAAATACGAAATAGTGACTATCAATTAAACACCGAATTATCGTACTTCTTATATTCTAAAAATTCGAAATGAAGTTTAAACTTTTAAAGGTTTTTTAAGATGAAATTAAGAAACAATTGTGCATCATTTGGTAGTGAAAGAGTATAAAATAATAAACAAAATCGAGTTTAAAATATAACAGGTTTCTTTGTTTCTTTAAACAAACTTTAGTATTAAATATGTAAAGTTGGTATTTGTATACTTGTCAAGGTCAATTTACAGACAATAAATTTAACAAAATAAATTCGCAACAAAACCGAATACCTGAAAAACACTTTTTTATGAAACAAACAATACAAATGCAAAATAAATACGTTTTAATTCCCAATAACTGTCCCAAAATATGCACAAACCTGAAATTGAAAATGAATTATAAAAATGTGACATTGGTTTTTTCTTGAACAGCTTTAAAGGAATAAAACCTTATTAATTTCATTGCACTCAACTATGGGAAAAACGTTACTTCTGTAACCTGCTGTTTTATACAGTTGATACATGTTTTAACAAAGTTTTAAAAGTTTGTATCTTTGAAACTAAAATCACATACTTGAAAACAACAAAGTATAAAAGAAGAAACTTTTGCTTTTTAATATGCAAAACAAAAAAACAGAAATACCCACACGTCGTAAGACACAGAGGTCCTTAACATTTATTTAATAAATCATCATGAGCGAAACAATCAATTTTTTTTTTCTTTAACTTCTTTCTGAAAACAAATGTAAAAGTTTTCAGATCAATTTCATTTACTTTTATTTCATTCTCTTCTTTTTTCCCCCACTTCTCAGTAAAACCACTAAACTTATACTTAGAGGCTGTTGAACTTCTTACAATATTTGCTGAATGTTTGATACTTAGAAGATTTTGCGTTTATCGTTTTGTAGACTTGAAAAATACGGCATACTAATAATTTAACTCTCTTGTGCAGTAGGTAGAGAGAACGAAAAATCAAAGGAAAATTCTTTTATATTATTGCGAGTTTAAAACTGATTTAAAATTTAACCAAAGATTTAATAGTCTTGAAACAGAGATGTCAAAGCCTTTAAATAGGGAACTTAATTAATTTGTGAGTTCTTAAAATAATTTGAAGTTTAATATAAAAATTAAGCAATGATTTCTAAACAACTAGTACCACTTGGACAATTGATCGATCATTTGCTATAATTAATTTATATTTTGAAACCGGGGGCCGCGTTTTGCCACTCCAGGGCAAAAGAAGCATCGACTTTTGCAAATATACAACATTTTCGTATGGGTCGTCTGATGCTGTGGTTGTTTGTTATAAACGTTTAAATAAAATAACTTTAGCTTAAAACAATTTTGCAGCTTTATTAAACGCATTGCATATTTCCGCCATTCAACATGCGGACAGACAATAAATTTATAAAGTTGTGAAAACATTTTTCGTATTTTTTTCAGTTTTCTCTTTCCTTTTAACAAAGCCTTGGTTATAACTGTTGCACATTGGATTGGTAACGAAAATAAGGATACTGATTCTTGATAAAGTGATTTTTTTTAACTAATTAAAAATGTAACGACGTTTTTTCGGCTGGGGTGAGTGAACTCACTGGTGTCCGAAGGTTCTGTCACAGAAAATTTATTTTCCTTAGACCGTATTGAAAGGAACACCGAACGTTTCATAATCTCTTCATTTACAAATAGACGTATACTGCATCTTAATAAAATCTACTTAGTGGCAGCGATTATTATTAATAACGCATCGACTATAGCCTCTCTCAATTTCCTCACACGTTGTGGAGTGAATACGCGGGTTGCCAAGGGAACATTTTATTAACTCCGCTATCCAATCTATCCTCACACTGTACTTATTATTAATGGGAAACCTGCAGCTTATCATAGGAATACCACAGTAATAAAGCCTATTGAGTTTTGTTAAGTCCAGTTCCACACTTGCAATTTCTGCTACTGAAACATTTTTTAAATTTTCTTTTGAAGTTGCGTTCGTGTCCATACATTCAAAACAAAATTGTGTTTCTTTTTTACTTTAATACAGTAATTCTCATCTAGAAAAGAGCAAACATCAACAAGAATAGAGAGTCGCAGCAGATTTTCTATTACATGCAACATCGCACCGCTGCCATTTTTATTTCCTCTCCAAACAACAAATACTTGTGTAGTAGAAACAAAAATCGCAAGTGTGGAATGGAAGTAAGCAGAAGAAACAGCAGGTTACCACCAATTTCTCTACTTAGCAATCTGTCACTTTAGATAATGAATTATTACGGCGGATTACCACCAATAATAATAGTCTTACATTCACAATCGCAGCTCAACTAAAATCGAAAGAACAACGGAAGAGGTTGACACATAGAGTACTTTGTTGAAGGATATTAAATCACAAAAGAAAACACTTGAAAAGTTTTTTCACCATTTTAATTTATTTATTTTGTTTTTTTTTTTCTGCCACTCAACACAACAAAAATTTAAATTTAAGAAAAAGAAAAAAAGAGAAACCAATTTATAGCTCTCAATTATTCTCAACGTACGTCTAAAGTTGCCCAACTTTCGTACCTTGCGTTGACGGAGACGTACTGATTGGGACAAAGCTCAAAAGAAAACCTGTGTTTCAACTTTCTTGTACGTTGCAAAAGCCAACGTATGACGGATTCTATGTGCTTCGGCCTTATGTCACTTCCACTACTTTTACACACAATCTGCAACCACCAAACTTAGTTGTATATTTTAGTACTAATTTCTCTCAATACAAATATCAAAGTAGATGTGTTCATAATTTACAACCGCTTCGCACCACTTTTTTTTTTAATTACATAGTTAAATTGATAACAATAATACAAATGTTTACAAATCGTAATAGTGAACAAATTAATAATAGCAATTTAAACAATACAAAAATAATATGTGTGGTGAAAACCAAACACCACCGACTTTCATCGTCACGAATATTTAAATGTAAAGCCTGATTTACAGGTTCGAAAAATACTTACCAACTTTGCTTATATTCAGGCGTTTTGTAGGTTTTCTACTTTGAAAAATTTCGCTTACTTTTTATCCATAGTGCACACAACACACGTTTATTCACATACGAGGAATAGCTAATGTATTAAAAGATTTTATAGTCTTTCGTATAGTGTTGTTAATGTATATTGGTAGTACAGTGGTTAAAAATATTTAAAAAATACAAAGGTTTGTTATTTTTATTAAAATTTGTTTTATAAATCTATAGTAAATATATATCTATACATTAAATAAAATATTAACTAATTTGCGTCTATCTGTCTTTACATCACTTAAAAACTAATATATGGATTTTAACAAAATTTTGTTAGGAGATACCTTAGTATACTGATTCCAATATAGGATACTTTTGTCCGCAAAAATATCTCATTTTCAAGAGAAAGTGGGGAAAAGCAATAAAAGTACGGTTATTTTAGTAGCAAAGTAAATACATGGTGCTGTTTTATAAGTTAAATACATAACCATAACTGAAGCATAGTTTAAGGCGGCATTAAAAAATAAGGATTTTTGGTGTTTCAAATTTTGCTTTCAAAGCAAAATCGAACAAAATATTACAAGAAGGCTCACTAAGTGGCGGACGCAGCTAGTATATTAGGCTTGTAATCGGATTAAATTCAAATAAATAAACCGAGGTCAATTATTGTTTACTTATTTGTAATGTTTATTTGATACTATTTCATACTTTGGCCTTAGCGGATGTATCATTAAAACATTAAGTGGAGTCATAGTTTTAAAATTTTATTTTACATTGGCGCATTAAAAAAGTAGTTTTCGAATTAAAACTATTCAAAAACTACATGCCTAAACCCGAAAAGTATTCTTGCATAAAATATAAAATTCCATATAAAAACGCATTTTCCCCTAAAAATTTTGAAACACTTGTGTTTTTCCTATAAACCGAAACATATCTAAAAAAAATAATTTCTAGAACCACATTCAAAGAACCGAAAATTCATTACTAAAAAAAATCATTTCTAGTACGAAATTCGAAGAATCAAAAATTCAATACTAAAAAATCATTTCTAGAACCAAATTCGAAGAACCGAAAAGTATAGTTCTAAAGTTAGGCCGAAAAATCGCAATCGAATTAATTGGAGAACTATAGTTTGATACGACACAGAACAGTATGTCCTAAACATAAATTTAAAAAAAAAAATTTTAAATAATCTTTAAGCTCTTAACATTTACATCTAATAATTTTTCCACCAACTTTTTCTTCTTTGTTAAGGTAACTTATCAATCGCAGTTATTTTTCGATTTGGCAAGAAAGTATTGATGTATATTTTTTTTATGTTTGGCAAAGACATATTATGTTTGTGTGTGTTTTTGCAACTGAGAGATAAATTAATATATATGTACATACATATATTCGAAATTATGTGGTCAAATATGCTAAGTTCTTCTAGTTTTCGTAGATTATATCTAATAATTATTATAGAAATTATACATATATTGTTCTTATCTTCCACATTGCTTTTCTTTGGAAGAATATTCCTACTCACCTTAAGATTTTTTATAGTTTTTTCTTGCTGGGTAGAAACTCCCTTTAACCCCAAACCAGAATATGTGGTCGATTAGTTTTTAGACATAAGTTTATTGTTAATGATCCTGTTGCAGACAGAGGGAATTCATTTACCACCAATAAAGTAAAAAAAATTCTTATTTTATATTTTTAGCTATTAATAGTAACCCTAAATAAAAATCAGATTTAATTTATCCTATCTCGATCGTTATATTTGTTAAAGGGTTAGAGTCATAAAATATCACATAAAACTGGTAAGAGTTAATTTTTAATATAACATTTAAAATTATCTTTTTTTGTTGCAATGTTAAAAACCTCTTTTTTCCATTGTGCATTTACTTTTTATTTTCCAGATCAGCTTTGTATTAGTTTTTAATTTTTTTATTTTTCTTAAAAAGAAAACACATATAATTGAATTTTTTCTTCTATTAAATTAAGAAGAAGAAAGATGTGTATTTTTTATTAGCAGTGTTTTTTTACTTAAAAAGTGGTGATTGATATTATATTTTATTGATATTATATTTTATATATATTTCTTTAAAACTAAGAAAAAATTACAACATAAATACAATAATAATTTGATAAAATTTATTTTCTTTCTTAATTCCTTATAAAAAAAACATATACAAATGGTTTAACAAAAAAAAAAAAAATATTTTATATGGAAATTATTGTAATGAAACCATCGAAAATAGTTTTTATGAATAAGGCTGTATAAATAAAAATCTCTTTTAAACATTTTATTTATTTTTTTCTTTCTTTTAATATCAATCACTTAGTATGATTTGTTTTGTTTAATATTTAAATTTAAATCTTTAAATTATCAAAAATAAATTGTTTCCAACCCACTGTTTCTTTATTAGATTTAGGCTTAATGATGATACAGGAAGCTAAAAAATTTTCATTTTTCAACAAAAAACACCACAAGCACCACTATTTCTATCATCTTCATCATTATTATAATCATCACTATTATAATCTTCCTCGATTTAAACTGCGGTACTTTTATATTTTAAAATCATGTTTTCTTGTTGGTATGTTGTCATGTAAATGCGAAGTATTCACATGTACATGCTCGTATATACCCCAAAAAAGTAATAACTGCAACAACGTAAAGCCACATAAAAATAAAATATCCAAATTACAACAATAATGTAAGAAAAGAAATAAAAATACAACTTAGGTTACTATGCTTGTAGCTCAGTAAGTTAGTTTGGTTGGTTGTTTATTTTTTTATAAACATTTTCCAGCTGTACAACTTTGTATTTCTTATGACTTTTTCGCTGGCTCTGAATGGGGTTTTAACCAAATATTTTAGCTTCTGTGTACATTTACAACATCAACTTACACAATGTATCTTGTAAGTTTAAGTTTTATAATTATGTGTGGCTGTCTGTGATGGTGTGTGTTATAACAATGCAAATTTACTGAACTTTTCTTTTGAGAAACAGAAAAATGGAAACAGTAAAACAGTGAAAAAGAAAATATTTTCAAATAACAGACAATGATTGATGTCGTAATGGGAAAACATTTGTACCGTATATTTTTTTATTTTTTATATCTATTTGTTTTGCTTTTTGATTTTACTTTGTTTTGGGGCATGTAATGTTATATTATTTTGTCTTCTGTTTATTAATGGTTTCTTTAAGTTGAGCCACACCGAATTTTTACACTTGACTCCGTTGTTTTTGTTGTTGTTAATGTGTTTATGTTATAGCTATTCCCAGTTAATCAAAAATAGAAGATCTAAAAATTTTACTATAAATTAACAACAACAAAATATCTAGCTTATACAATTTTGGTTTACATTTTCCCAAACTTTATAGAATTACTTTAACGCTTTTCTAAATTTAAGGTTTTTCCCAATATTTCCAGATTTAGCCACTTATTTTCCGGGTGTAAGTAAAATCTAACGAATGTCAGCACTCCTTTGTTTAAATATGGGTGCCATGAAAGATGTATTTTGCTTATTTAATTCTATTTCATTGGTTTATATATTTTAATCCATAACTGAAAACCACTTGTCAAATGTTTTTTTGTTTTTTTGTGCAAAGCATTGTGCCAGAAATTAGGTTATGGGAAGGAGGATAGAGGGAGTAATGTTTGTGGACATTCGATTTGAATTTTCCAACATTGTAGTTGACAGGAAAGACCTCTGTAGGAAGATGATTCCACAAGCGCACTGTACGGCTAAAAAATTAATTTTCTCTATAATGCATTGTGCGATTCACTGGCCAATCGACCACAAATAGATGAGCTCTTAATGAAAAGCGTGTTGTGCGCGAAAACGTGCGGATATCAGGAACTAGTTCCCAAATCTCATCAGAGCACATTCCTTTGTAATAGCGATAAAACAGCGAAACACAACCCACATTGCGTCGATGTTTAAGAGAGTCAATAGAGTTGGATACCCTACTGTCACCTATGACCTGCTTCGCCCTCTCCTGCACGCGGTCAAGTAGTTCCAAAACAGACTTTGGAGCACCGGCCCATACATGAGAGTTGTATTCCATTTTTGGCCGGGTGTAAGTGGTATAAATAGTAAGGAGAACAGATGAGGTGAAATATATTTTACACCGTTTAAGAAAACCGAGACACTTGAAAGCTTATTTTGAGACTTGAAAAATGTGCTTAGTCCATCGAACGTCGCACTGGATTTTCATGCCAAAAATATCAAGAGCTTTTGATTCCTTAATACTTATACCACCCATAATTACAGATGTAGCACCATTTTCGGCCGAACGCCGGTGAGTTAGCATACAACATTGAGTCTTACGAGCGTTAAAGTCGACTCTATTTGCCCGGCCCCAATTAGATATTGTTACGAGATCGTAACTGAGCGTATCATTCATGTTTTGCCGCTTGGCCCCAATCTCTAAAAGGCTCGGCCGTCTGCAGAATGAATACGAATGGCAAATGCTGCTATCATCTGCAAAAGAGTAGATAGGGTTGGAAGTTTGACAGAGAAGGTCATTTAGAAAAATAGAAACAGGGTAGGAGAAAGAACAGAGCCTTGCGGTGATCCTGAATTAATCTTGAACTCGTTTGATGAAATCCCATCTATAACAACTCGTATAGTGCGATCCCTGAGAAAGCTCGATATAAATCGAGAAAAGATGAAAATTTAGCATACTTTCCATTACCTTAGAAAGAGTATAACAGACTGCAATTGGGCGGTAATTTTCAGGGTTGTTAGCCTCTCCTTTTTTGCGGATTGGCGTTACATTAGCTAACTTCCAGCACATTGGAAACTCACCAGCATGATACAAGGTGCTGAAAAGAGTCGCTAATGGACGTGCTAGCGTCGAAGAGCACTGTTTCAAGACCAGTGCTGGAATGCCATCCGGCCCAGAAGACTTGTTAATTCCTGTCATTCCTAGCAAAATTATGTGTTCAAGCATTTCTGCCATGGCATCAGTGTTACTGTCTAGGAAACAAAGTTTCCAATTAAAATGCCGGAAAAAATCGTTGAGCTCAGCCCAACGAGCCTTAACGTATACGTATTTTAAACGCTCGTGGCTGCTTTTGAAACGCTTCGAAGTTCGGAAACCGAAAAGGAGGCGGATATGGTACAGTGATCCGAGTTACCTAGAGGTACATTAACGTGTACTTCGTACTTTTGAGGGTGCGAGGTTAAAAAAAATCGAGAGTATTCTTATGGTGCCCTTCAAAACAAGAAATATGCATTGGCTCATTCACTAGTTGCGCAAGGTGGTTGTGCGCGGCAAATAACTCAATATACTGGCCTTCTGGAGATGTATGGCTCGAATGGCGAAGCCAAGATGAGTTGTGAACATTGAAATCACCAGCAACAACAATTTCACTGTTCGGACAACTATCAAGTATCTTCGATATGGAATCGGAAAGGGAATCGAAGCCGGATAAAGTTTTGTCCCTTCCCGCGTTTGGACTTCTATAGAGAAACCCGAAATGCAAATAGTGCGACTTGATTTTGAATTTAACCCATAGACAGCTAAATTCCGAATCAGACGTGCCTAATGATTGCTGGCACTGGTACACAACTTTATTGCGTATGTACAATACAAGGCCCCTATGGAAACTAAAAAGTGATAGAAGGTGATACCCAGGTAAGTGAAAATCCTGTGGATCAGCATCTTCAGATACCTGAGTCTCACATAAAGCGAAAACATCCGGACGATGGAGACAAACGTGAGCATATACAGAGAAAAAATTCACTCGTAACCCACGTATGTTGGAGAAGTCAATTTTAAATCGTCCTGACATAACACCCGATGTAGAAAACTCAAATCGATGGTCTATTTTATAATACCAGAAACCAATGAAATGACTGCTGTTGTTATGACTACCCAGTGGCCAGTGTTATAGCTTCGCCACTAAAAAGTCCAACAACAGTTAAGACACTGCCACCAGTAAAATAAAATGAAGCTTGTTAAAGAATGCAAATTAGGAAAATGGCAAAAAGTTCACAAAAAAGAGCCATAAAAGCCCTGATCTAGTCCTTTTGATAGGAGCGCCATCTGTGTTTAAATATCAAAAATTAAAGATGCCGTACCGTACTAAGTAGTTAAAACTATCTGTGTTTTAAATATACAACTTTCAAAAACAAAAGGGGCCGTCCTGTACTAAGTGTACTTAGTTCCTCCTTAAGATATGCTTGATATCAGTCTATGTATTTTTTTGCTTTTAAAAAAATAAAGTATTCATATCCGGTTAGTTCAACTGCTTTTTTTCGCTTTCTGTTGGAAATACTTTTTGCAGAGAAAAAGTATCCTATATTAGGACCAGGATACTTGTGTACCTCCTCACATAATTTTATTAAAATCCATTCAGTAGATTTTACGTGAAGTGAACGTAAATGAAAAGCAGGCAGACAGACGAAAATGAGTTACTACTTTATTATATTATATATTGCCAAAATACGACTAAAATTCCACTCGAATAACTGTAAGTAGACCTAAATATTTGTAAAGAATAGAGGATTTTCTGAAAGCCGCCCCAATATTTTGATGATCTCCACCAGTTTTATTTGTTATGGTATTCCCACAAGTCAAAAAATCTAAATCTTTAACTCTTGCATTCAGTTTCAGCCAAATTAGGTTACAAATAGAATTCAGCTAAAAAGTTAAAATAATAATTTTAAACCGCACTTTACCAGACATTCAATGGAAAAAACAAATCAATTACATTTTTTTTGTGACAAACAATCTGAATATTTTGTTCCTAAATAAAGAATAACTTTTATTCGAGCTTACTTAAAGTTAGCATACAAAGTTGTCGTAAGGGAGAGCATTTTAATGTCCTTATTTCATAAGACTGCTCCCTTCAAAGTATTTGTTGTTTATTGAATATTTACCTAACTACTAATTCCCGTAAATTTAAATACATTATACTAAATATATAAAGCTTTAAATATTTAAATTCTTTTGTGCGCAGAAAAAAATTTTTGCATCAATAAAATATTTTAATAAGTTTCAGATACAATTCAATTATTCGCTTAATTGAAATATTATTTAATTCATTCTTGACTAAATATATAATTGAGTCAATTAAAAAAATAACTGGTGCAAATATTGATTTTAAGTAGTCAGCCTTAAATTATAAGAAAAGATAATAATAGCAATGGTTTATTGGGTTATTATTGTGGTTGTAGTTAATTTTTTTTGTTTGTTTTTAAAATTTATCGGACTGCCGGAGTTCGTGTAAGGAATATAATAGAGAAGGTTTGTTGCTTACGTACACTAATGTAAGTCATGCTGAAGTTACAACTTTAAACTCATCTTACTTCCGCAAAAGGTTTTTAAGGTCATTATAGAAGATTGAAAAAAAAACAACAATTAATTTAAATTGCCTCAAGTCTTATTGACTTAAATTTTTTATGTTTAACTTAAACTCTTTGTTACATTGCAACGAACAAACCAAAAAACTGGATATCTACTTAATTAAAAAGAAATAGTATTGTAAGTTTAAAGTTTAAATTTTTATAATTATTGAGCCTTCTTCCATTTCTTTATATGAACAAACTTAAAATTATTACAATATTTGGAGAAAAAAACTTAAGACTAGAAAGTAATACCTTAATTTACAGAAAAGATTAAAGCACCGCGTTTATCGGAAAATTTGCTAATTAAAATTGGTTTAAAACAATGCAAACAATTATATACGCTTTTGCTCCCGAAGCTATCATATACGAAGGACGTTTATATATATCACTTCGAAATGATCCTAAAAATAACTTAAATCTAATCTTAAAAACTAGTATTAAACAAAGAAAAATAAATAAACAAAATTAACAAAAAACATAGTTAACCCCTATGAGTACCAGGTGTAGTCCTATCATAAAACTCACAACGAATAGATTCATTTACATCAAAACATGGTGGATACTCATTTATGTAACCTAATACTATTGTATGGAAATAACAAATATAAATAAATCAGTCAAGTGCGAGTTAGTCTCATAAACGGAGGGTTCCGTACTATGTCTAGTGCGCCTTTAAAAACTCAAGTTGTTAATTTTTTCATGTCTTATGGGGCACCCTTTTCTTTTTAAAATCAAAGTCATATTCGCAAAAATTGCATCGCTATTGGAACAACCTTTAAATTTTAGGAATTATTGTTATCACAGCCATGGTAATACACTTTCTATAAAAATATCAGGCCTACCTATTGCGGTTCAAAAAATAAGGTAATATACGTAAAAATCATGTAACTGATGGATCACCCTTTAATTTTTATTATTTGTTATAGGTTTCATAGTAATAAACCTCTTGTAAAAACTCCAAGAGTCCACTTATTGTTCAAAACTTAGGCCATGTACACGTAAAGCACGTCACTCTCGGAACACCCTTTAATTATAAGGTTTAATTTAATAGAAAACGAACACAGAGTTAATTACTGTCTGCAAATTTTAAGCGTTTCCCTCCTATAGCTGAAGAAAGAAAGACATAACGGCAAATAACACCTCACTTTCTGAACACCCTATAATATTTATTGCTATAGCGGCCACAGTTATACCACTTCTGCGAAAATTTCAAGAGTCTACCTATTATGGTTCAAAACTTAGGCCTTATACATGCATATCACGCCACTATTGGAACACCCTTTAAATTTTAGGTTTATTTTTTTAGACTTGCTTATAAAGCGAACTAATTTTTAATTACTGTTTGTAAATTTTTAGTGTATGCCTCCTATAGTTCAAGAAATAAACACACATTCGTGAATAACAGCTCTCTATCGGAACACCCTTTAAGTTTTAGTATTTCTTACTATAGCGGCCACTGCTATACACCTTCTGTGAAAATTTCAAGTGTCTACCTATTATGGTTGAAAAGTTAGGTCATGCAAATCACACCACTATCGGAACACCCTTTAATGTTCAGGTTTATTTTTTTATACTTATTTATATAGCGAACTAAGTTTTAATTACTGTTTTTAAATCTTGAGTCTATGCCTCCTACAGTTCACGAAATAGGCACATATTCGTGAATAACACCAACAGCTATACATCATCTGTGAAAATTTCAAGAGTCTACCTATTACGGTTCCAAAGATAAAAGGACAGACGGATAGACGGATAGACGGACAGACATTGTAGCGAAAACAATAGGGTTGCTTTTTTACACTTTGTATATGGAACCCTAATAAAAATATGGGCTATTTAGAATATTTTCTCTTATAAATACTGCCATTCAAAAATAAATACTCCCATTCAAATAAGCAGGGAAAAACTAATTTAATGCAGATGCAATTGGGCTTCGCGAGCAAAACTAAAAAAAACCTAATTTACTGCAAAACTTATTGAAAAAATAATTGATTACGCTCAAGCGTAACTACTATTTCAGCAATTACTAATATGACTATTATGGGAAAGTTATACTCGTATAACTAAATTATTTTCTCGAAGTTTTTTGGAGTTCTTATGTTTCTTACTTGTTTAATAAATATTTGTCTATTCATTACTAGCTGTGCCCACACATGTTGTGTGCATCCTGACAATATTCTGTTCGATTTTGCTTTGAAAGTAATCCATACCAAATTTTAAAATTCTTACTTATTTAGTTTATATAAAGGTACCCATCCTTGGATGATATTCTAAAATTTATATAATGTTCTAAAATTCTAAAAATTTTTGTATACTCTGTAAAAGGTGTTTAAAATACAAATAGAAATCAATTACAAATTTTATTAAATTGGCTACTTGGCCGTAAGAAATTCATATTTTTTCAATATTTGAAAATATCCCGCTTTCAAATATAAAATGTGTCCTAAAGTATGCAGTACCTATAAATCGGTAAAAAATCGACGTACTTTCACTGCTCTTTCTCCACTTTCTCTTGGAAATAAGATATTTTTGCGGGAAAGTATCATAAATTAGAATCAGAATTCTAAGGTACCTCCTCACAAATTTTTTTTAAAATCCATCCAGTAGTTTTTACGTGATCCAAACGTAGACAGAAATTCAGACAGACGGACAGGAAATGAGTTACTGTTTTATTATATGTACATATGTAAAGATATAGATTAAAATATTTACTACCACAATTATAAAAACCTACAGTGTTATATAAAACAATTTGCAACGGAACAATTTTATAATTTGAAAAAATTATTATATTTCATTTGATAACATTCATTTGAATTCAGCTGAAAGTTTTTTTTTAGAAAATTTGGAGAAAGAACAGGTTTGAACAATATGTTCAAATTATGGATAAAAATTATTGAATAAGTGAAAACTTATTTAGGCGCGATTAGTATCATTACTCCGGAACGGTTCGTTGCATGTAGATAAGTAGAGCATCGGGTGATTTAGGATAAAATAGCCTGTGAGTTATTTAAGCATTTTTTTAACTTCTTAACAGTTTTTTAATTATTTGGAAATAAGAGCCAAAGAAAAAATGTTTGTTGAAATTTTTAAATTGTCTTTTTTAAATTAAAAAATTAATAAATAAATAAAACAAAAACAAAAATTAAAAGTTTTGTCATTAAGGTATATGATTGTATAAAGTTTACATATTGATTACAATTAATAACGTTAGTTAGCTTTTAATCAAAATATACATTTAACCAACTGCCAGTCAATAAAAAATGAATAAACAAACACGCAAGCACGTTATTTTGCATAAATTTATGGAAAAAAATAATATTTATGTAAAATAATTAACGGAATTACAAAATGTCTTACAATGATGTTAATAAATTAGAAATGTTTAAATATACATATTTAACTAACTGTGAAAGCTCTATTAGGTAATAGCAACAAAAGATACAAGAAGGCAAAAATTATTTATTGTCAGAATACATAATATACATACGAGTGTATGTAAAAATAAATAACAATATAATTTTAATTATTTTCATTAATAAAAAAATTATTTATGATAAATAAACAGCATCGCCCATCGAGAAAAAACACAATAAACACTTGGAAGGAAAGTATGACCAACCTTTTATTATTATTAATGTAGGGGGAATAACGAAGCAGACCACTACTAAATTGGTCCCTTTTCGACCCCCTACCGTCCTCAGTAACCGACATAACTTGCGGCAATCTTACTATCATTGAGTCTCGTGCTGCAACCAGCCTTTAATCTAGACTCTAGTGATTTCAGAGTGTCGACTGGGAATTATCGGCATTCTTTCTCATCACGGTGTCTTTAGTGATTGCTAAAATTTGTCTAAGGCTTAGTTCCCCCATGGCATCCACACTTAACAAGCTTCTGCCCGTGGTCCTAAGTCCTACGCTAGCCCGTGCTGGACATTCACACACAATGTGCGCTACCTTCTCAGCGTCTACCAGGCATAGTCTGCAAGTATCATCTTCTTCGAATTTCATCTTGGCTAGATGATACTTGAAGTTTCCATGACCTGTCACTAGCGCAGTTATCCAGCTTAAGGTACTTATATTGTAATGGCCAACCTTAAGTAGCAGAGTTACTTGTGCAAAGTGTAAGGACTCTGTAAGGACTCTACCTGTTGTAGTTCTCTAGGTAGACAATAATATTTTTTTAATTTGTATAGGAGGTACCACGCTCACTGCTTCAATCTGGTATGTATTTTGCTAGACGATGAAAATTAGTATAAAGGTTACTGGTGCAACGTTTTAAGGCTCTATCTATTGCAGTTTTCTAGGTACACGGTAATAATTTTCACTATGTATAGAAGTTACCACGCCTAAACCTAGGGGCTAGATACAGGATTAATAACTTTTTTTAAATTTGTATGTGGGTATCACGCTCACTGTCCCAATTCAGCCTATGTTTTTCTAGCGTAAACGCATGGGTATGGGGGTTACTTGTAGCCACTTTCAAGACCATACCTATTATTGTACACTATGTACACGATAATAATTTTTTACTTTGTATGGGAGGTACCACGCCCACTGTCCCAATTCATTCTGTATTTTTTCATACTATGCGCATGAGCACAGGGTCATCTCGTGCAAAGTTTCAAGGCTCTATCCATTAAAATTCGCCAGGAACACGATAATAATTTTTCACTTTGTATGGGAAGTACCACAACAACTATTCCAATTCAGTATGTGTTTGGCTAAACTATTAACGTTAATATGAGGGTTACTAGTTACAGAATAAGAATTTTTACTTTATATGGGAGGTACCATGCCGACTATTCCAATCCTGTCTTTGTTTCTCTAAACTATGGACGTTATTATAGAGGTTACTGGCGCAAAGTTTCAAGGCGCTACCTATTACTGTTACCAAGCAACATGATGATAAGTATTCACTTTATATGGAAGGTGCCACGCTCACGTCGAATATCAAAAAATAAGTACCCTATTTTACCAACTGTATTTCTAATAGCAAATAGAAAATTGCAAAAAGATCGTTTCACTATCGTAGGCAGCTATAGCTTTCCGACAAACAAACAAACACATTTTGTGCTTTATATGTATAGATATTTACTTAGAAATAATTGAACATATAAAAGGAAGTAACAGCAGTAATTGATTGGTTCTTGCCAAGTTTGCTATCTTTTATGTCATAGTTTTAGGATTAGGTTTAATGACCTTCTTACAATAAATTAAATCAGAAATATTTCGTTTAAATTTGTATGTAATTATTTTTTAATATATTAAAAATTAGATTACTTGCAAAAATCTGTAAAAAATATTCTTTTTACCCTAACAGTATATAAAGAGAATAAACGAACTTATGCATTACTTTAACAATTAATTCATACGTCATAAGCTTCATACATTTTACGCCACTGATATTTTCATGGTTTAAATAAATTTTACGTTTTATCAATTACTCAAGATTTTTCTAGATCTCATTCGATAAAATAAGTCCAACTTGATTTTTTACTTCTATATATTAATGAAAATTATTATTTTAAGCCTTAGCTACAATTTTTCTTCATAATAAAATGAGAAATTATCAATGTTTCTTTACCTGTATGAAAAACTAAACAAATAAATATCAAGATAAGGAAAACTTTTATAAAAGGTCATAAAAAAATTTGGCTTGGGAACGTCAACATAATTAGAGAGAGTTTATTATACTGACATAGTACTTCTACCTTGACTTTTCCTAATTATTTATTACATCTATAATTATCAATAATTTTATTTATTTCAGATTTTTTCAAACGAATTGAGGCCTTGTGTTGTAGAAACAAATATGAAGTTGTTGTTTGCTTTTTTTTAAATACAAGGTAGCATTGCTTAACACCCAACTGATCCCATAAAAATCAAAAAACATGTAAAAAATAAGTTGTTCCAATGACTTGACAAACCCTAATCAAAGAAAAATATCTACTTAAAAATATAAACGATATTTTTATTTTAATGCATGTTTTCGTGTGTAAAAAACTAGTGCTACTGAGAACTGTTTGTAACTGTTTGTCTTAACTGTGAAGCCTTAATTTCTTTAAAGAAAAAAAAAAAAACATATATAGTTATTATCTGTTGTTTACATCTAATTGTTTCTTTATGTAACTAACGTTTTCCGGGATATAATATAATCAAGTAATTATTTTTGGGTGTTGCAGTTAAAATAACAATTAGAAGATTATCGGGTTTCGGATTACAGAACATACCCGTATATATATATATATATATATATATATATAAATTCCTTAGTTTATAAAATGTTGCTACTGTCTTGTTCATTTGACTGTATGACAAAAAAACAAGTGCGTTATTGATGTAAATTTTTGTTAAAATGATACCCTATCAGTAAATCTAATCGCACCACTTGAGAACTGCTGCACCGATTTGGCCAATTTATTTAAATCTTCATCATAACCCAACTTAGGTTTTAACGGAATTAAAAATTGACCACGCCCTCTTTTTAAATAGCTAGAGAACTATAATAGGTATCTAATATACATATTTTAGCAAAACGCAGGCTGGATTGGAATAGTGGGCGTGAAAAAATGTTATCATGTATCTAGGGAACTACAATAGGTAGCGTCTTGAAACTTTGCACAAGTAACCCATGGTCTAGCAAAATGTTTGGCACAGTGCGCGTGGTAACTTCTATACAAAGTGAAAAATTATTATTGTGTACCTAGAGTACTACAATGTGTAGAGTCTTCGCGAGATTGGATGGGAACAGTAGCCTGCGTACCTTGCATATGAACTGAAACATTTTTGATGTGAGAATAGCGTGCATTTTCAAGTTAAAGCCTGACCATACTTTTCTTCCAGGTGTTTATTGTATTTTTTGGGAATGGGTATAGCGAAGCGCACCGGGGATAGCTAGTTGTAACTAAAATTAATTTAAATAAAATATGTGTCGTTTTGCTACAGCATACCTGATTGTTTCATGTAGGGTAAGAGCGGGATACTGTTTCAAATATTTAGACTTTATAAAAACAAAAAATTTTTTAATTTTGCATAAAAAATATTTTTATTCACCCCCCTTTTTTAATATCTCCAAAACACTTAAGCTGGTATGTATTTTTGCAAAATAAGTTTCTGAAGTGGCAGTAAATAGTGAAAATCCTTTAAAATTTTTGAAAATTTAACTTCGATCCGCTGCATTCTAGTCATTTCTAGTCATTTTTTGTCCGATCAAAGCAAAGATGTAATTTATTTGATTCTAACTAGCGTTCGACTATTGATAACGATTTTATGAGAAAAATAAATACATGGGCATACTGGCGGAAATGTTTTTTTTGCGCTCCGTGTTATCCATAAGTGCAGAAAATTCTTCCAAATTGATTGCGTCCTGAGAATATTTCAAAAAAAAAAAAACTAAAATTAACATTATCTATGAAACAAATCTTAATTGATTTTTTAAGTATTTTATAACATTGTTTCCCTAATCACTTTACTTTATATTCATATTTCTCTTAACGCTTTTTCTCTTGCTTTAACTTTTATGCGTTTTTGTAAACCTTCTTTTTATTGTTTTTTCGTTGATTGTATGCTTTTTATTGCTGTTTGCATTTTATTTGTGTATTCCTCTTTTGAGATCCATTCGATTACATCACACATCGTGCACAATTAACCGTTTGTTGCCTTTTCGTGGTGTTTTTTTTATAGTGCTGCATGTATTGCATTCTCTTGGCTGATGATGTGTTGTAAAGATGATCGTTTTGTCACTATTATCTTCATGGTCATCATCACATATGTACATTATAAATGATTTCTAAAAAAGTCCAATGTATAAGACCTTCTGTCATTTTTAATTAAAGTGTTGATTCTTTCAAGTGATCATTTGTATTGACTTTGGTTGTCTTGTTGGGTGTTAAACCTACCAACAATGTGTATTTGACATAATTATGGTTTTTGATCAGATTTAATGGCCCATTTGTAAGAGATAAAAGATTTTGCGGTGAATTCTTAATGATTTTCTTGCGGCAAAATTGTTGTAATAAATTGTGAATAAATTTTAAATAAAAATTTCCATAATAACTCTAATGAGGACAAAATACATATAAAATTTCAAGTAAAAACTACTGAAACATTATTTAAAGTGGAAATTTGTAAATTTACGAGAATACATTTTTCTTTAACTATTTCAATTTTTAAAATATTTATATTCATTAATTATAAGGCTTTTTCTATTTTTACGTCCTTTTTTGCTTTAAAACTCCAGCCCCTTTACTGAAAAAAAATCAAGGCGCATCTAACAAATGCTTCAAATTAACACCCTAGATAATTTTTAAAGTTTTTGCCTCAGGTTCTTAACAAGATTGACAAGCTGACGACCATTTTTTACCATTTCCAAGAACACATAATTGTCTAACACCAAGCTATACAAAGGAACCCATGAAAAGGAACAACATGAAAAATCATCAAAACAAAAAAGCAACAAATTAGACACTTGAGGCTGAAAACTACGATTTAATGTTTGACTTTTGTTAAGGAAACTTTATACTTGAACAAAATATAATACTTATTTCATATGTTCTGGAAACACTATTTCCATTGATAAATAAAACAAAATTTAGAGAAGATATACAAAAATTAAGACTAAAGCCATAGTTATAGTTAGCAGATCAGTTTTTATAGACTGAATCACCAGTTTTTTTATAGCAAATAGTTATATATTTTGTATATACATAAATAAAATAAATGTTTTTCATACAACTGATCAATTTTGCTTAAAAATTATATAAATTTTTTTAAGAAAAATTAATTTAAAAAAAGACCATAACAAATCTTCAACGGTAATCGTACTGTTCCTTTTTCAAAGTAATAAAGGTTGATATGTTAAATATGAAGTCATGTGTCATTTATTTCCATTCACAAGTTTTGATTTTATTCACAATTTACTGATGGTGTTTAAATTTTCGACAATTAAGGCTGTTGTGTTGGTCTAAGTAACATTTTGGGCTAAATTCACCTGTAAGTATTATCGAACTTAAAGACGATCAATCAATCCAGGCAAAAGTGATCCTTGTGTTATTACGCTTCGTTATCGTTAAACTATCACTTTAGAATTGACTCACTATATATGTATAACTTAATATAAGTAAAAAAGCCAGAGATATTTTAAATATGTACAAAGAGGCTAGTAGAACATTTCTGAGTATAGAAATACTGATAAATTTTAAACTAGAAAAGACTCTTCTACATCCTCATTTAAATACAAGTGAAGTATGTGTATTACTTTAGGTTACTCAATTTTACATTCATACTTACCAGCGAAATGGAAAACGAATTTTAATGAACATGTGGTATTACTCTTCAGGAGCAAGAGGGTCTCAAGAAGTTATACATCTTGTTTAAATTTTTACTTTAAGAACCATACTACAAAAGTCAATCTTTTTAGCGACTGTTGTGGCGTGCAAAACCGTATCTGGCATATCATGTTTTTTGTGATGACTATGGTAAATGCTTTACGTAACATTAGGGAAATATACACATATTCACTGCCTTGTTACGGGACATACATATTTGCCAAATAATGACGATTTCATATTCATAAGCAGAGCTCCAAAAAAATAGCAATGTATGTACACCTAGATTGTGAAGAATTAATTGAAAACTGTAAAGCTTTTTTGGTGTTAATAAAAAGGCGGTGTTAAAGTTAGTATTTGATTAAAGAAGTTACTCCAGCTTTATGATTTTGGTCACTTATTCCCCGTATGCAATATGAGCTTTTCTAAGTTGCAATAATTCCAAAGTGGTCTATAAAACCATTTCACTATTTTTTACAAATTTTTTTGATGTTTGCTATCTTATAAATCATTTAAATTACATATGAATACTTAACTTATCTACTTTGTCACGATATAAATACTTATTACCAATAGCGTTTCGGTTGTTATCTCAAAAAGTATATTTTGTATCATACATACACCACTTTAGCTCCAGGCTAGCCATTTAATCTAAAATTAATTAAACAGCTGGAATAAATAATCACAATAAGTAAGCTTGTATTATGTTTATTTTTATTAATTAAATTTTATTTAGGTATAAAAGGTGTATAGAAGTAATACTTTATTATATTAAAACTTATAAAGGCAATTGAAAATATAATATATATATATATATATATAATATATATATATATATATATATATATATATATATATATATATATTAACGAAAATATAAAAATGTGATTTTCGTAAAAAGAAGTACAATTTGAAATTATTTTTGTAATTTCTGCAACAAATGGTGTAAACGTTTTCCATGCATATACCTAGTACATCATATAGATTGCTACCGGCTTTTTAAGTTTTTTTTATTTCTACATAAAAGTATTCATCTCGACTTACCCATATTTTATTTCGTAATCTCAATGAGATAGTGTGTGAATGGCATTGTTTGAAGCGTAAAAAATGTTTTATAACACACACTAATCTAAAAATGAGCACTTAAAGATAGATGCGCTATGAAATATTTATAACATACATACATACATCTAATCTATGTTGTGGAACATTTGATATGCTTCTCTACCTGTGTTACTACTTCTTCATCTATATTTCTACAAAATCTGGCTTACACATAAAAACACTTAAGAGAAAACCCATTCAATAGCATTAGAAGAAGATGAAGTAAAGCGATGGCATGCAGTCTGTCAATCATTCACTCAAAATAACCAGAAAATAACTTGAAAGGTTGTAAACACAATCGTACGCCTCCCCAACAACCAACAAGTAGTTGCAAGTGAGTGAAAAAGTGTGTGGAAGTTTACTATTTTCTATCATGGAAAAAGGAATTATACAGAATAAATAATGGGAGAAGTGTAAGAAGTTAAGCGTGAAGAATCATTGGCAAAATAAACACGGGTAGTTCAGTTACAAAGAAAAGACAAGACATGCTTTCATAAGGCACATAATTAAGTTAGACGCTTCATTAGGCTGTTGATAACAATCAATCAACAACAGTGCTGTAGGAAGAAAACAAAAGTGACAAAAATTTAAAGGCATATGGTTATTTTCGAAAAAAATTTCCTAGCAAACCAATTAAGTATAATTTAATAAAGTTATATGACAATTTGTATAATGTTTCTTATATTGCAAGTTATCTGAAACTTGAAAATTAGCTTTGTATTTTTTACGTGTGTATATTCCACAATATTTTAAAGTATCTAATTTTTAATGTGTAATATGTAAAATCCTGTAGTTATTTTTTAGAACATAAAAATTTTTGTTATGTCCACAAAAGTTTAAAAAAAAGTAAAATCTTAGGGTCGTATTCATAACTTGCCTGTAAAGTTTTCGATGGTAAAACCTAGCTTTTGCTAAATCGGGCTATATATTTCTTATATTACTATAAGAGTTTATGTTACCACAACATAACATAAACAGTTAAAAGCGTGATAAATATGGGAATACTCATATTTAAAAGCACATAGTTTTGAACGTAAAAATGATATTGATGTGAATATTTTTTTGTTTGATAGGAAATTGCATCATTTATATCCATATATAAAAAAAAATTAAATATTACAACAAAATTTTAAAATTTGTTACTGATATCTGAAAATTTCGAAAAATTATGGTAAAAGCGGCAAAATTGGGATTTTTTAATCTTTTGCCCATACGGACTAGGGCTCATAAACTATTTTTAAAAACAATTTGGAGCATATATAGCTTTATTACAGCGGTCTTCTTTTTTCGATCCCAGCTTTGGAATTTTAGAATACATAGGCTAAATTCAAAATTTCGATATAAAATAGGTCATATTGTGGGACCTCCAAGTTTTACAAGGATGATCAATTTTATATGAAATTTGTTTAAACGTAAAAGTTTTATATACTCTTTAAAAAAAATTTTCTATGAAAAAAAAAAAACGTTAACGGCCTTTTTTAGGCTAAAGTACATAAAAATTCAATAATTTTGGATTTTTTAAATTGAAAATCGTCTAGTTTTTAACTAATTAAAGATACAATCTTCAAATTTGTCAAAAATATTTAGAATTTGGTTCGCTAACTACGATAAAAAATTGGTAAAAAGTGTACCCAATATTTTGAAAAAAACTGGACCAGGGTAGTGAAAACTCAAAAATTTTATTTCTTAAAATGCTTATAGCTCAGTTATTTTAAATTAATATTTGCAAATTAAGATACCATATTGTAGGTATTGACCTTTAAGACCATGTATAATTTAAAAAAATCAGAATAAATCAGAAAAAAATGAAATGGCAGGCTGTAAAAGAATTTACAGGTACGAGATTCCCAACTTTCATACCACATAGCGCCACCCCTGGAGGGTGTATGGTACCCACCTTTAAAACTTAAGTTCAGATATTCCTCTTCAATGCTCTTTTTGGGCCTAGCAGTTTACAAATTACTAGGTTATTTCCAAAATATTTTGATTCTGATATGAATTACTTACTGCTAAATGAAATTCGTATTTGATTTCTATTTTTACTTTGTGGACTTACATTCTTATTAAAATATTTTAAACACGTTTTACAGAGCTTTACAATAATATTTAGAATTTTATATAAATTTTAGAATGTTATATAAATTTTAGAATTTTATCCATATTTATAATATTTAGAATTTTATATAAATTTTAGAATGTTATATAAATTTTAGAATTTTATCCAGGGGTGGTACCTATATAAAATAAATACGTAAGAGTCTTAAAACTTTGTGTGGATTAGCAAAGCTAAAAAGTGAAAAACTCACATTAGTATGTGGTTTCTTCGACTTTTAATTAATTTAACTAAAAATAAGTTAATTAATCTAAATTATTTTCTTTTATTTTCAGAATAAGCAAATTGAAATTATACATTTTTAAATCAGAGTAAGTCAAAAATTTCAACATTAAGAAAAAACAAAAACAATTTTATAATTAGAATCATAATTTTTGTCGAAATTGTTACAATTCTTATTGCAATTTCTAAAAACGAAAGCAATAAAATCATCCATCTCTTGCAATTAGAATCAATTTGTTATAATAGCTCTGTATTGAATTGGATTTTGGTCGATGTTAGGAAGTTATAAGAAATAAAAAGTATAAATAAAGTATATAAAAAACGTAAATTGTTTTTAATTTTGTTTATCTATAATTTCGTTAGAATGTTCTTTGAGCAATTGATAAGTTTATAGCTCTTAGAGAAAAGAAAAAAGGAAAAGCCTTATAGTTTTGCCTGTACTCGCAATTCATTTTCATTTGTTATTCAAAATTCTAAGAAAAGCTAATTCTAAGCAGTAAAGGCAAGAAGCTTGATGTTTGTTAAATGAGTCATAATATTAAACTGATTAATACACGGCAATTTTTTAATTCAATTAATTTATTAATTGATGAAAATTTATTAATTGATTCAAATATATATTTATTAAAAAAGAACAAAAAGAAAATCCTTATTAAACAATTAATTGAATCAATTAATTATATAATTAAATTTTTATCTGAAACCAAATAAACCAGCAACCGCAAAGTCAAACGATTGTAGTAAGGTTTCTTATTATTTTAAATATAGTCAAAAGTTAAATTTATCATTTAAAGTCACATTGACCAATTGGGAAATTATTTTCTCTAGAATGCTAAGAATAGTTCAAAAAATGAGAATGGTATTTTTATAATTTGGATGTAACGTTTATTATTAATTCAATCCCTCAAACCTATAAATTATTGTTAGTTGTTTTTGAATTATATAATACAAGTTTGCAGCATTTTCATAATCTGAAATTAATTTTGAAACAGTCGTTAAATTACGCTAAAACTCGTTACAAAAAAATCGAAAAATAATATTAAGATTGTAATTAAACTATAACTTGATCACACATTACACCATTTGTGCAGTTTATTATAAACATAAGCTTATTATAATTCCTAATCATATCAATTGTTACGATTGCATTATATAACTTTACTAACTAGTAAGAAATGAAGCTTATACGTAAGCCAGTTTGTAACGGAGAGATATAGTTTATTTTTAATTTTATATGATGGGTTTACAACTGGTTTGATATTAACTATTCTTTGTAGAATAAGCTGATCTTATGTAAGGGCTGCACTTACCACAAAAACGAATTGTTTGTTAGATATTAATTAGTTAATTATTTTAATACAAAAAATATTTCAAAGGTTTTTGCCTTTGTCGTAACTTCACAGTTACGCATTGTAGCCTTTTACACATCCACATCTATAGATAAGCTACAAAAATTCTCCAAAAAAAAAACCCCAAGAAATAGAACGTATGTTTAGGCTTTTGCTTCAAAAAGACCTGAAAACATTATTTTTTCATATAAGAATAGCATTTTCTAAAGACAAAATACTTTTTGTAATTACTATTAAAAAACTAAGTTTAACAAAAAGTTAAAATTTTTAATTTTATTAAAAAGAAAAAAAATAAACATTTAGCGGAAATAAAACCACCAAGCAACATCCATCATAATGCATTCACTTCCAACACTATCGTATTGTCTTTTAATAACATTAATATTTCACCAAATAAAGGTTCCTGTTATAATGATTCCCGCTACCATGTTTCATGACATTGTTTCTCAGATGATGTATATCTTGATGTTGATAGTGGTTAGTCATCAAGAACTATCATAAGCATTAACACAAGAATCCATTATATCTGTACTTTAACTAAAAGATAGGAAGATTTAACTTAAATATAGGTCACAATAGTAATAACAAAAAGTAGAGAGTGCTCTAAGTTTTGTTAACAAACTAAGAAGTATTGTGCTGAAAATACGAGGTCAATTTAATAATTCTATGACTTATTCGATAAAATATATTTTTAGAAAAACAACGTTTTATTTTGTGAAATATTCTCATTTAATCTATATTCATTTAGTCCAGATTTTTAGTTTTAATTTAGTTTTTTTTATTCCCACTATATATTAAGATTTCTCAAGGCCCTCAAGAGAAGCCTTTGCTCCAGTGATGCCATCTTCGTTTGACCCAAATTTTTTAAAATATGGCGACAGGAAAGAGTCGCAATCGGCTAAATCTGGATAGTAAGCTGCATGTTGTAGCATTTCGTATACGCGTTCATGGATTTTTGCATTTCTTTGAAACAGTGCATTGCTTTGATTGCAGCAACTTTTATGCAAAATGTGATGGACGCGATCAGTTGATATGCCTACAAACTCAGCCACCTCACGCTCTTCCTTTTTCCGATATACCAAAAACATTCCATGCATTTTATTGGCTATTTCTGTTCTGACGACCTCCTTAAAGGTACCTAAAAGTTTGGCAAAGTTTTTACTGGTACGACCACAATGGAATTCACTTTTTAACCACTGAAATTGATAAGTGCGGAATCTATTTATTAAAATATTTTTTTTGTTTCGGAGGTTTTTTTACGTAAAATATAATGTGTAGTCAGCATATGATTGAACATTAAAGTTTCAATTTTAAAGTTAATTACCCATCTGCCAATGACTGACAAGTACAAACAAGTAGACGTAGTGTCTGACAGTAAGAGATTGCGCTGAAAATACAAATTATCAAATTGCCCTCCTATTTTAAGAAGACATAGAAAGTTAAAAAATTATACTTCAACCTTTTTTGCATGCAAGAGCCATTAAATATAAATTTGTTTACCTTATAAAAATATTCAACAACCAAACAGGTTATACATATTTACCTCAAAAAAAAAAAAAAAAAAAAAAAAAATAACGAATGGAGTGGTATAGCAAAAGCAAAAACCACAAAAGAATTTTTTATGTCATGACATCACCATCGCTATAATCATCAACAACGGCAGCATCATCTTTATAATCATGATTTGAATGAATTCTGTATGCCAGTGGCAGTGCCATTGTCGCTGTTTATACATTCGGTTCTTACACCTCATACTAATAGTGTTACTATTTTACTACTATATTATTATATTTTTTAAGTTATGTATTTAATTTCGCCAACTGCATTTAGCACTTCTACATTTTCCAAGCCAACTTAAATGAGCGCCGACGTTTACTGCACCCATCTTCGCATATTTAAATTATTAAGGTTGACAGCAATGCAATAACTAAGATATCAAATGATTAGGATTTAACATACGCGAGTCCCCAGGTATTCCCAGGAAAATAGATAATCAATTTTCCAAGAAAGTTTCGGCTACTTTCTGGGAATAAGGGAAATTTAAAGTAAAAACTGCTGCATGCATTTTTATTAAATTTTGTGGAGAAGTACCTTATAACCTCGGTTCACCGTAAAAATATCTTAAAGACAAATTAGAGACAAAAAAGTGAAAGAACGAGTTTTAAAGCTATAGTATTAATGAAAACCAATGTAAATGGGAAATTTTGGACACTTGTTACAGAACTGTACAATAATAAAATCTTACCGAAAACCTATGTAGGAACATCCTAAGTAATTACCCAGAGATGGGTACCTCTATATAAAGTAAATATGTAAAGTAATATATATCGACAGCACTATGAAAGTAAGTCAGTAAGAAAGTAATCACATAATATTTTTTCTGTTTTTGAATATTTATATATAATTTGATTATTTATTATTACTTATTTATTAGGCACTCCATTTTAAACCTTTTACAAATTTGGCCCATATTTCCCTGCGGGACCATTGGCCACCTCTATGTTTACTGCTTTCTATAAAGCGGGGACGGCGTTAAAAAAAATATTTTATAACAGTTATTTTGATAATTAAATAAAAAAATCTTTCTAAAACAGTTATTTTTCAACGTAAAAATAAAAACTCAAAAAAAAGTTTGAAAAAAGAATTTTATTTTGCCGTCATAAAATAAAACTTTTTTAGGAGTTTTATTATTTTCGTCAAAAAGCTATGGAAGTGAGATCGATTTTTTAAGACCACCATAGATTCTAAAAGAGCTCGTCAATACAAATATATTGATATATGACAGTATAGATTTCCGTTGACTCTATCATAAAGAGTTTTTGAGTTTAATTTTTTTTTTTTTTGATAACTGTTATTTATTGTCCCTGCTACAAAGGCATTTAATACAAAGCAGAAAAACTATAGAAACCTTAAACAAACACAAAATTATAACAACTGAACAAAATAAAAACAACCCTAAAAAATATAGGTAGGCGTATTTTTTGCCAGTAGCCTCGAATGGAATGGTCTAATATTGCTGAATTACAATATCTTAAATGTTTTATATCTCTTCTGGAGCCTTGGCAAAGTTGATTTCAATCCAAACAGTGAAGGATAAACTGACATCGGTAAATCAACTCCTCTATGTATAAGGATCCAGAATATATTATGGGATCGGAAATAAGCATTGTAGAAAATGGACACGAAATTAAAAACTTATATATGGTCTCACGTAGAAAGGTTAGGGCCTCTCGTATTTTTTACGAAATAGTTTTTTTTTCAGTATTTCCAATACATTTCAGACAAATACACATCGTCACAAAAATTTGTGTACAAAATTACATTCTGAATATTTTGGTTTCTATAATGTTTTTTGTCAAGTTAAAATTATTTGAGACAGGACCTATGGTGAAGGGTATAAAAACAAATTTTTTTACAAAGTTATTCTCTAACAGAGATGACATTTTTAAGTTATTTAGAACATGTTTAAATAGCATTTTATACTCGTATATAATACATAAAAATAACCCCTCTACACCACCTTGTTTGCTTGTTTGTTTATGCGTCAATAGTGGCAAAACGGCTAAATTATTTTAATCAATTTTAAAACACTTATATAGAAGCTACAATAGACTATGTTTTTTTTTTTTTTTAAACTCGGTTTCAAAGGAATGAATATGGAAAAATTGATACTTTTATACGACTAAACCAATCTTAATGATATTTATGTCTGGTTCAGTCGTATAAAATCGAGAATGGTGCATTATTTTACCACTGAACCGATTTTATAAGTGTTTTTAAATACAGATAGATGGAAGGTGTAATAGACAGTGTCTCTTTTCAATTCTCGGTCACAAAGCAATGAGGGGAAATAGGCAATTTAGATATAAAAGTTTTACGAACATTTTAAACATAAACTTTTATAAACTGAATACTCACCAAAAAATTAAACATTAAAATTTGCATGGGATTATCCTAAAGATTTAAATTTAAATTCAACTTAGAATATCCATAACAATCAAAAAGCTAATTATTTTATGTTCCTTATAAAATAAAAATATATTACATTGACTACTTATGAAAGAGATTTTTAATAATATCTAATAAGAGTCGTCAACTAATACATTAAAAATTTTGCATGAATATTTATTTATATTTATTATGCTTAAGTATTTTCTTTGAAAAGAGATTAAAAAAATTTAACGTTCTGATGTACGATACAAGTTCACACTCATGTGAATAGAAGAATTATAACTAAATTGCAGGTAATTGTTTAACATTTTTGTTGTTGTTTATCGTAAGTAAAAATTCTAACAACACAGACAGGAAATTTAAGCTGAGTTGTAGGTACATAAAATTGAATTATTAAAAATTTAAGACTAAAAATTTTTGATAGGGATTATATTTCTTTAATAAATTAAAGAAAAAAATCTAAAGAGAGCTAACTTAGTGGAAAAAAAATCAAGGTTAAATATTATTCTTGACCACAAGTTGCTTTTTTAGGGTCTTGCTACTAATAAAAGAAATGTTTAAAAATCATATTTATTATGTTTTTATAGTTTCCAAGTAAGAGTGTATTTTGTTGCCTTTTTTCATTAGAAATTTATATATAAAAAAAAAATTTTAAATGATTATCCAAATTGTTTCATCATTATTTTAATGGGATTGTTAATATTTCATATCAAATGATAAGCAAAAATATTATTTTTCAGCTTAAATATACTACTATATCATAATATAAATTCATTTTAAATAAATGATCCCATTATTCTCGTAGTAAAGTTGTTTTCGAAGAAAATTTGCTTTTTTATTGTGATTATAGTTATAATTATGAATATGAATGTGATTATTATCATTATTTTTATTATTATTTTTATTATTACTATATTATAAGGCAACTCATAGTACCTTTTATACAACCTTTGTATTCGCTGTACAAGGACTAAACTTGCAATAAAACCAATTGCTCTTTATCTTTCACATCCCTCCGAGTCAACAAAAACCTCCAACGATATCCCAGCCAGCACACGAGCCGAGATATAGTAATAAAACGCTTTGCCTGTCCGAGCTCGACCAGAGATCTCCAATAAAAAGAAAACTACTACTCGATAAATTAATCACTATTGACATCTTAGCCAATAAAAACACCAAAGGAGGGCTTTGCTTATGCAAATCTTCATGTTGCTAGGCGGTTAGCTCTGTCAATGAAAAATTTACCCTTAATCCTATTATTTTTATATCTTGTATTTCACCTCAAAGAATCTTCAGCACAGATGAGGGTGACTGAAGGGTCTTAAGGTAATTTACAGCTCCCGTCACAAACATTTTTCTCTTTGAAAATATCAGCTAATGAAACTTGGTTAACTATTTCGCTTCAATCTCATTATCCTTTCAGATGCTCTCCAAATTAATTACACAAAATTCCTGCGCCGGTAGAACATAATAGAATTAATAGGGAAAGCATATGTTAGATTTATTACGATTGCTGCTGCATTAAGTTGAACCGCATCCAAAATAAAATCTGAGTTAATAATATTTAGTTCATTTCTAAATTATAAAATCATATTAAACTACTTTTACAGATCTCCTGAACTAAAAAACAGACGAATTGAGATATGAACATTTATTGTTAGTTCAGTTGTAATTAAAGATACAATCTGAAGATAAAATCTTACTTACGAGTAAAAAAACCTTTTTTTATTTTGTTCAACATTATTACTTCATAATAAATCAGTTTCAAATATTTTACTAAAGAGAACAACAATTGATAAAACATTTAAGATACTATTAATTCTACAGCCTAAAAGAAGAGAAAAAGTAGTAGACATAAAAGGACATGAAGCCCTTGAGAACTTGTTACAAAAATGTCAAATGCTTTGCCAATTAATGCCAAAAACTATGAAAGTCTAAACGCACACATTACAAGCAATAACTAAAAAAAAATAAAATCTAAAACATTTACAAAGATGCATGAGAAAATACTGCCATACGGAATTCAACTAAACTTGACCATTGCGGCTAAGTAAAACAAACAGGGGCTTGGCAGCAATGCAGACAAATATTTTTTTTAACAAATTTGAAAAAAAGGACAATAGTTAAATGGAGTTTATTGGAAAATAAACTTCATCACGTTTGTCCCACAATAAAAAATAAAAAATAAAATTAAACGTATAAATGGAGAAGCAAATGTCTTTAAATTTGTAACAACCTCAAGCATAAACAGACAAAAGGCAAAAGTTGAAACGTAATTATGAAGGTGAGATTAAGTTTTAAAAACATTAAGTTAATTTTAATAACATTATAGAAAAAAGTGTAAATAGTTTTGTATTTTAGATAGATTGTGTTATTAAAAAAGAAATCAGTAAATCTGGTCTTAGCAGGAGAAATATCGTAGGATTCTTAAAATAAGACTCATGTTTACAAGCACAAAACATTGGTTTGTTTAACACAATAAAATATAGACCTACATAAAAATTGATACTGAACATGAAATAGTTTTCGACAGACAAACCGCGGTATAGATGTATGCAGGCGGACAGACAGACGATAGTCGATAGTTACACATGCAATCTACAACTGCTGCTTCTGCTGTGACTTAAACAAGTAGATGTTACCGAAGCTGATGTTGGTATTAATGTTTGTTGCTGCTGTTATTGTTACTATCCGTAAGCCAGTCATCAACCATTCATCCATCCGTTTTATTTAGTCTTTTGTTTTTTGTCACAGTCGCACAACAACAACATTTAAATGGCTTTATATATTTTGCACACATTGAATTGTTTGTTATTTGTTGGTTGTTTTCGGCTTTATATTGTTTCATTTCTATAGAACGCGGTCAAACTAAATTATTTTTACTTAAGATGAATGACCATCTTGAAATGACACAAAACTCCAACGAAAATCAACCAACCAACAAGGCATTCAGCCAACCAGCCAGACTAGCAAGCCTCAACCAACTACCATCGCTAGCAAAAAATGAAAATAATAAGATAAATACAAAGATCTTTAGACCTTTATCTTACAATTGTTTGCTATTTGGACTGATTGTGTCTTCATGTTGTAGCTGTTTTGTAGGCTTGTTGGCTGGCTTGTTACAAATGTAACGATCTAAAACAACATACAATTTACAACACCTACTTTATGCACACTTACAAACACTTTTTTCATGTCTTTTCTTGCATACGCTACATGTTGTGGAGTTAGTAACTGGACTTGATTTTATGTTTAAAAAAATTATAGTGAAATGTTTCTGCAATCAAATAAATAATGCGATTTTGATTAGCAATCCACAAAGAAAACCGTATCGTAAAAACGTCAAAAAATGTTTAACTAGACAATTTTATTTGTTTTCATAATCAAAAAAAAAAAATCTTAAATGTTCTCCATTTTTTGATTTTTCAGCTGACGTAAAAATGCAAATATCAAGGTATATTTATTTTACTAGGTAGTGGCATCCCTACAACAAATACAACAATACAAGAACAACATGGCATTTTGTTGTGGCTTCGTAGTTCGAAATGTCAAAAAACATAGAAGATTATTGAGAAGGCGTGTATGTGTTTTATTGCTTTCTCACTTCTACACTATAAAATTTCTGAACACATACAACTTTTGACATGGCGAACTACTAAATCAGCTGGGTGGACGACACTACCTAGTAAGATAAATATACCTTGGCAAATATATTACAAAATAGATTGTCGTTACTAAGTTTCTTTTTATATATAAAAAATAATATTTAGAATAAAAAATCGTAAAAATATCCGATATAATGTTTTGCAACATAAATTATATTATATACTAGCTGACCCGGTCCGCGTTGCTGGCCCTAAGCAAACATTAGTGTTGTACTACCACAGGATTTAAATTGAGCTTTTAACGAAATTTACGGCCTTTAAATAAAAATCCATGGAAGTTTTTTTTACAGAATAACTTACATATGGTGTAGATATGGGCTCAATCAAAAAAGAAACACATGTATGTATTTAAGGCAAATTGAAAATTATATTTATTTATTACTTCATCTTAAGGCCAGCGTATAGACAATGTTTTTTGTTTTTAATTTTGTGTAAAAACGTATACATTTTTTGGCGTGCCAACTCGGGAGCCAGCCACATACAACTGGCCGTGTGAAAAACATGAATTTTCCAAAATAGTCAATGATTGGCTTTGTGCTTTGTTGATGGTAATAGTAAAGGCAAGATGCAAAGGCAATTGGAGCCGCTTGAAATGGAATGGTAAATCGTTGGAAATCATCGGAATTTGTTTAATAAGTACGTCTTATCCCTTGAATCTGCCACCGATGATTGTTGCCTCGATTAAATTTGGTGAACAATTTTTGATGGTCAATCTGGTTCCGTTGCATAACTTTGGTGAGTTTAAGTTGCGAATAAGAATTACCGGTGATCCAACCTTTAAGGTTAGTACATGCGGTGGCATTCCGGGTGGTTCCAGTGAATTCAAAAATTCAGTGGGATAATTCACGGCTTTGTCTTCATTCGTTTCTGTGTCGATTGATTTGTATTTGATTAATTTGCCGGGCAGTTTCAATTAAATTTGCTCATTGAGCTTGTTGACATCATCATTGTTTTGGTGCCGAAATTGTACGTTCGCACAGCCAATCCGGATTTTTGTTAGACTTGGGAATACCTTGTCGACAACGGCTTGAATATTCATTTGCATTTTAAGGAAGTTAGGTGGGAACGAAATCTCGTTCGTGGCGCGATAATTTGGAATTTTTCCAATTTTAATGTCCAAAAGAATATTTGGGCAGACGGGTCTTGCAACAAATGCACACGCATGCTCGTCGATAGCGTGATTTTCTCGACTCGGTTCCAAAATGTACCGTTATTTTTTATCAGCGTTTGAAAAAAACTCAAAAATGTGCACAAAATGTAGGTATCTTAAATGCAAGAGTACACAAAATTGTTTACCATCGATTGATATTATAATATTATTTTTAACTTATTGTACAGTGTTGCACCTTATTAAGCGCAGAATATCTTGTATTATCGAATGATGTAAATATTTTGTAAATAAACCAAAAATTCGAATTTTTCAAAGTTTTAAAATTTTGATATTGGATCATAATTAACATAGGTTTTTTATAAATATCTTCGGAACTACATAACCGATTTAAGAGTTTGATATCTCGTTTTGAAAAACATGAGAACGGCTCTAAAAAAAATTAAATAAAAGAAAAAAAAGCAAAAATAAATAAATATATGTATATTTCATTGGTGGTGCAAAATGAAAATTGGATTTTGCCACGCCCCTCCGCCCGCATACCGAAAATCAAAAATCAGACTTCACAGTGTCACCCGCCTGAATATTCTGAAGATTCCCTGTACATTTTAAATTTAGTGAAGAAATTATAAATAATTTATTTTGAGTGAAGTCAAGACTTCACAGATTTTTTATTTACAATAAATTTTTTTAATTACAACCAATTTGATTCTAACCAATCGTATTTTAAATTTTTTACAATTTTTAAGCTAATATTGCTTTCTAAGCTTGTGATTACCTCGAATTTTTTTTTTTTGGTTGACACTGAAAGCTATAAAATTTTGTACGACCACTTTGTCTTCCTCTTCTTCTGCCAAAACTGTAAGGTCAAATCGGCAAAAGAAATTAAAAAAACTTAGACAAAATAAAAGTCTTGTCTATATTAGCGTTTATAATATGCCGTTGGATAAAAGAGTTTTGTCGCGGTTGGCTGGAAATTAACTATTCAAACCCCGCTATAGTTTGATTAACCAAAGACCCTATGCACGATTTTTTTGATTTCAGATACGTATAATTTTGCATGAAAATATGGCAGAAAACAGCTATCAGCTTTTCCAAATCCAAATCGAAAAAAACGCAATTATGATACTGATATGGTAGTGCTTTTCTCTATATAAAAAGCGGACTTTTTCTATATCATTCTGACCTTAAATCGATTCCATTTTTTCTTTTAACCGAAGCCTTACCAGCCTAAAAAAACGAAAATAAGTAGTGGTTGAAAAACTCTCTTTTGAATCAAAAGTTTTGTACTTCGTACTTCTTAAAAACACAAGTGCCATATACTGTATGAAGTAATTAAGTACCGAATATCGAATTTTTATTATGAGTGCAGTAGCAAACTTAAAGCAGCACTCCTCTCTCCAATATTTTAAGTTTTGATGGCAACGAACCCAACATGCAAAATCACTTTACTAATTAGTTACATGTAGGGTATCTAAAGGGTCTTTGTTTACTACCATTTTTGTTAAAAAAAAAAAACAAACACATTTCCTTCGGGATTGTTTGTTTTCTTCTGGTTTTACATTGACTATATTTGGTGGGAATCTTATGATTGCATTACGAAGCAGTAACGCGTGCCAATTCTGTAAATATGTTGTGTTTTTATTACAATGTTTAATTTATGATAAATATGCATAACAATAAATTTAAACAAAAACAGAAATAATCTTATTTATGTATGTAGATGCTATGTTACTAAAGATTCCCAAATTGGCCAGTGAAAATGTATGAAGATGTATATTATATAGTAATAATTATATTTCAGATTGAGGAAAGAGTATGGGCATTATTATGGCATCATTAGCCCTAGAAGTGCTTAGTTTTTTTTACCCCGTTAGAGTGCTTTATTATTTGAAGCGACTAAAATTTTATTTAAAATAAATCGTTTTGAATATTAAAAATTCAAATTAGAGATAATATATCGAACTTAAGTCAAACTTCAAAAATTAATTTTTATATAACAAAATAAATCATTTTATATTATTTAAAAATAAAAGCAATTCACCTTGATGTGATAAAATAAAAAATATTTTTTTTATAAGTTTGGAAGTAGTAAACACAAATTCAAAAGACTTTAATTTTTGTACTATTTTAGAGATGGTTTTACATCTATGAAAAACCTATAGCCGACTTCAATACTAAGTACTAATAAAATTTTGCAATCCTATATAAATATTTAAATGCAGTCTAATTGATCAAATTTGTTTCTGCATTCGTGTATCGGTCCTCATGCTATAAACACTACATAACTATATCTATCGCTTACTATTGTAAGCCAGTTGTCGCAATTTTTTTTAAGCAAATGTGGTGTAGGTATATAAATAAAACAGATCTTTCACGCATAATATTAAATTGAATATTACCGTCGGGTGTGCCTTTTCTTCATTAGATGGACGTAATCCGAAAGCCTGTTTATTAACTATGCGTAAGCCTTTAATGCAAGCTTCCCTATCAGTTTAGAACTTTCTTCATCATAAAATTTTCTATTTCTGCGTTAAGGTTATGTTTGGAAGCCATTATTAATGTCACAAGAAAATGTATTACTATAAAAGAATTTGAGGTGTTAAAAAAGTAACACTTAGTGCCTTGTTAGTGGTTCCGACTTACTAGCGCTCATACGAATAACAAAGAAACACTGTTGTTAGTCCAATCGAAAAGCAAACACTTTTAGCGTTAAAGAATTGTTAGAAAAATATTTATTATCATTTGAGGAAATACAAAGAAGTATGAAATGCATTTTGGCACTTCATATTTTATATAAGAGGTAATAATTAAATTTACTTAAACTTTTTATATAATGCATAATTTTGGTAATCAGTCAGAAAAGTAGAATTTAAAACTAAAAAATTATCATTCCAAATATCAATACTAAATAATTATTTTTAAACAAGCTATTTATGATTTAATTATGGATATAAATATTTTGGAAATTTAAATATGATAATTACTAACAAAAATGTAAAAAAGAAAATTTATTTTTTACCATACTTTAGTAAAGCCCAATTATAAATTATGGTAAATATTTGCTTTGTATGGGAGGTACCACAACTCCTTGAGCGGCTATGCAGATTAATAAATTCAAAACTAATTATTATTGTTTCCAAGTTACATTATGATGAATATTATTTTTCTTTGAGAGGTATCATGTCCACTGCTCCAATCCAGCCATATTTTTTTCGACTTTGCACATTATTATGGGGGTTTCTTGTGCAATATTTCAAAGATCTACTTATTGTATTTCTTTAAATAGCCAATAATTTGTTGCTTTATGTAAATGTTTTGCTTAAGAGTTTAAGTGTACCGGGTTTTTTAATAGAAAACTGAAATTTAAGAATGAAATTCTCATTTTTAGCTTCTTATTAAACTAAATTAAACTGAAATTTGAAGCAGAATTGCATAAATATTTTAAAACAAATTATATATATTTAATTGATATTACTAAGTGCGTTACATACATATGCTTATTCCACAAAACTTATAACATGAATAAATTTTTTGTTAATAAAGTTGATTACTATACCCACCCAATAAAAACCAACATTTGCATTTTTTACAAATCTTCTCAAATGTGAGACAAACCTTCTGATATTTGCGCAGCGATCTATAACGATAGATATTAATGAAGTTAACTTGTTTCAACTAAAGTTTAAACAATATAAAAATAAAAGCTGAGATATTAATTCAATATACCCACATCATGTTATACTACTTAAAGTGCATTAAATATGCATTAAAATAAGTAAAGAAATGGTGTGTGTTGGAAAGAACATCGCTTTTAATAATAACTAATAGCCACCCTCATAAGCATAAGTTAATGTAATAACTTATTATATAAATTAATTAAAAAAATATCATTCACTTAGCTTTTGTGTTTGCTTGTATATCATGGTTATTGTTCGACGTATTTAGTATAGAAGAAACAAGTTTATACAGACTAAATGATGTAAAATGTGCAACACAATAACAAAAACAGAAAGATATTTAACCTACAATCAACCAAAAACAAAACAAAGCTTAAAAAAATATCTCGTTTTGCGGCAGTGGCAGTGGTGCATACGATAGAGGAAATTAAGAGTCGTTTCGCCTTCTGTATCCATTACACTTTAGCCTATTTTGATGATTTTACAGATGAAATAAAATTTACTTATTGTTAAAATGAAAAATAACTAGTTTTGCTAATATATATGTATAGGGTTACATATACTTACATCAAGAGTAGTTTCTGTTAAAAAGATTTTGGTTGAAAATATCATCTAAATGCAATTAAGATTTGACTCTGGTAATCTGTCGACAAAAAATTACATTAATTTGGCTTTATAAAGTTGCCCATAACAAAACTGCATATTTTTTATTTTTGCAAAATAGGAAACGTTCACCTGATTAAGTATTATATTAACCATTATTTTTGCATTACATGTGTATTCTTTTTGCTATATACCTTGCCAATGATAATCGTATCTTTTTTTCTATTTTCAGTTTTTATTTCTTTCTAATTTCTTACTTTAGACACAATTCATATTTTATATTTTTTGATTAAAATTAAGAAAAAAATTTGGCTTCATTCAAAGATTTTTATAGTATACTAACCCACATTAAAAAAGAAATGGAAATTTAAAAAACTGAAAGACACTAGATGTCTCCAAAAACGTTTAAAAATGGTATCAAATTAAAGCTTATTAATTCATATTTGTAATGAGTTCTTTCCTCATCTTCCTATTGCTTACAGAACTGGAATTAGAATATATTTCATCCTCTAGCGCATTGGTAAAAAAACGATATTTTTGTATTTTTGTAGCGCTAAAAAAACCGTCAGGTACAATTTTTTTAAAATTATATTTGGATTCAAGTCAAAGAATGAAGATAAAAAAAGTTTTTATAAATTCTGAAGTAGTCATTTGAAGTACCATATTGATTTGACATGGAATAATTCATATTTGAAACAAGAAGGTATTTACATAATACTCTTGTTTATATGTATGAGTATTTTTAATTAAATTGAAAAAACGCTTCCTCTTAATAATTTGTAAGACAGTGCTGCTTCATTAAGGTACAGCATTTAATGAATAAAATTTGGTCATATCAATACTCGAAAAAAAAAAAAAATGCCACATAAAAATAAATTAATTAACTGAGATGGCAATATGAGTTTGAGAAATATACATAGTTTTTTATTAAATTCTAACACGTACAGATTTTGAGTTATATAAAAAAGAGTTTTTCGTAGATTGTAAATCATAAAATATTTTTTTCGGTTTCGTAATCTGGAGAAGACCTTCTTT
>OX451218.1:113678088-113757066 GCA_949628195.1 Phasia obesa
CTTCTTTCTTTTGAGTCTATTTTTGTTTACAGTTTGTGTCAGATTAAGTTATTTCGTATCAATACAAATTTTATATTTCAATTTTATATTAAAATAATGCAGTGTAGTAGCTTGTTTGCTCCCAAGCATGTAATTGAATTGACGGTCTAAACCTGTATCGCAGCCTTTTCCAATTACCAACATATACATATATAAGTTTCTTTTCCTACTATTATGTATCACAATCGGACAAAGTAACCTAATTTCCCTTAGACTTAGAATTTATATATATATATGAAAGTCAGTCAATATTCTCCAAAAATCATTTTCGTTTTTGTGATTGTTTTAATTAATTTTTGTAAGTTTTTTTAAATTGGTTTACTAATTTTTCTTTTTGAAAATTTGTTTTATGTTTTTGGTAAAATATATAATTAGCATATTGCGAATTCGAAAGCGAACTTTCGCTAAATCCCTATGTTAACATTTATGACCACAATAGCTATGCTGCACAGTGTACCGTTTAAATAATAATTTAATAAATTTATGTACATTCATGTATGTTAAAATATCGGTTATATCTTTGTGTGTGCTTAGCTGTAAATGAAAATGAAAAGCTTTTAAAAACAACATTTGATTTAATAAAAAACTGCACATGCTTGAGAAACAGCAACGGTATGTTGCACATGCGAATATGTTTCCATTGAATAATTCTTAAGGTATTTCATTTTTATTCACTTCTTTGTTTGTTTATTAAAATTACTATTTATTCAAGTAAATATAACAACTGAAACTCGTATAGAAAACAAACTAAATGTTATGGTATTTGCAAAAAAAAAACTTAATTTAAGTTTTTACCTTAAACAATAATGACCTATTTCGAAAAGCCTTTGGCTAAAAGCTAAACAAAAAAACAACAAGAAAACAAATTTGCACAGCTGTACTATTTGGCCGAAAAATAAGTATATCTACGGGTATTAGGAACAACAATAAATGTTTCTAATATTCACTGCAAACAGTAATGAAAATTTTTGGTCAGACTTAAGAAGACAGACAACAAGGCAACCAATTGTATGAATATTTGTCTAATGTTTAGAGGGGACATTTGTAACTGTATTACAAAGAAACAAATGTGACTTATGGCGAAGTTATTTTTAACAGCTCAAGAAAAAAAAAGAACAAAAATTGTATTTGTGGTTTTGGTAACTTTTTTATATTTTTTACCACATAATTTTGTGATCATAGCACGCTTCACTAAGCCTTGGGTATAATTTTTGCTATGACCATTGAAGTTGTTAGTTTCGACCCAGAGATTGACCATTAACAATTTATTTATTCCATTCTATTTACTTGTAGTTTTAACTCGTAGTCGTACCAACAGTTGTCTAGAAGCTAAGATATAATTTGTGTACAATGATTTTGTGATGTTTGCTTGTGGTTTTTCATTTGGCGTATAAAAATGTAGCTTAACAAAAAAAAAAACGAAAAAAATGATCTTTAAAATGCACATAATTTTAAATTTTCGATTGTCATGACTATTTGTCGATTTTCAACTTGTAAGAAACCAAAAATATATTCTTTTATTTCAGCAAACATATGCCACGAAGTTATTGATTTGCCATGACAATCGTATTACAGGAAGATTAAGAAAATATATAAATTTAGAAAATAAATAAACCAATGGAATATTTGTAAGGGGTAAATGTGGCACTTTTTGCCAATTTACTTGGATTATTTGGATTTGAATTATTTTCCTTAAATAATTTGTAAGCCATTTTTTCAAATGCATTCTGGACTCATTTCCATTCCCAATGGTCCGAAAAATGTTCTCTTCCAACAGGAAATCATATAAAGGTGATAAACCGCATTATCTTGGTGACCAATTGACTGGACCATTTCGAAAAACACGTTCGCAAAATGTTTTCTTAAGTAAGTCGATTGTGTTACACTTTGTAGAGATTACACTAGTAAAATTATATTAAAAAATTATGTTTTTAGTAAACATCATATAAAATTAAGGCCATGAATAATATGCTTTATTCTACACCAAAGGGTGCTTTTTGTGAACGTAGTTGTGCTAAACAAATAGAGCATAAACGCAAATGACTTAATTAATAATAAAATTTATTTAGATTGGCGACAAGAAACCGTTATATTAGCTTTTTTGCTAATATCAGTATGATATGTTTGAGTTGCACTTTAAAAAATTTAACCTTTATTGCAAATTTGAATCGACTACGAAATCTTTGGATGTGGTAAGGCCTAATAATCAGCATATTTTTAGCATCATACTTACGAAAATAAAGTTCATAAAAAGCAATAAAAGTGTGATCATCTAAAATATTGCATCCGCACTACTACATTGTAGAGCTGATCTCACCATCGAAGCTCCGATACGATACTCAATTGCAAATGGAAAATACATAAAAGCCTACAAGTGCCAATATCTAAAATATATACTCCTGGCCCAAATAGTATGTCAGTCGTTAAATTCTTCCACTTCCATATTTAACAGCAAACATTTATAATAAAAATCTAAATAGTTAGGTATTGTATTAAAATAATATTTATTTTCAGTTTATGCCGCAAACTTATAGGTTAAAAATAGGACATGTTTTTCATTTGATATCGTTATTTTCAACCTTTATTAATTGGCAAAGGATTTAAATATTTTTTTCTGGTAATGTTAAAATATAATAAAAGAAAATTATAATAAATATTGATTAGGACCTTAAAATTCTATAATTATTTGTTTTTTTTTAATTTATATCTAAAAACATAATAAGTTTTTTTTGCGTTCTTTCTCATGTGTTTAAGGAAGTTTTCGTGTTTAAGAGGTAGCCAAATTTTTGAGATATTTTTTCATACCATTAACTGGTAAAACGCTTGATACAATCTTTAATGCCCTATACAGAATTTTAAAAAAATTATATGTGACGTGAGCAGACGCAAGCAGACGAAACGGACCTTATCTTGCCAGAGGTCGGTAAAGTAGAAATTCCTCGACTGAACGCAAAAAACAATCAGACAAAAATCTAAGAAAGTGATGAAGTTGTAGCGTATAGTTTTGTAATAATCGAAGTTAAAGTTGAACAACTAATTTGTGCAAGTTTTTAGTTGTTAAGATTGCCTAATTAAATATGTTGAATTTGAAATAAAATCTGTTCCCTAGTTGATATTAAGATATCGTTTGGTGCAACAGCAAACATGAAATTTTGATTTGTCTCGTACTGAAAATTTTACCCTGGCATGATAAGGCCCCTTTCGCCAGCTTGTGTCACATATACTTCCTCAAATCTTTATATTTTGGAGCCACAGTAGGCTAATGGGTAGTGTACCAGTCTATCAGTCTGGGGATTGTGGGTTCGATTCCCATCACTGGTGTTTCACTATAACCAGTGAAAGTCTTCGATACTAAGCTTGATAATAGTTAGAATAAAAATTTAATAAATATACATTTTTTCCATGCCATGGATGATTTTTGAAAAATGTTCTTTTATATATTGCTCATTCATGCAGAAATTTTATCCTTAAAAAATTTTAAGAAAAATATAAAAGAGTATAAAGAAACCATTCATCAAAAATAAATTCAGTTAAAAAAAGACAAATGTTAGAAATAAAAAAACAACTAGAATACACTATATTGAACCAAAACAAATATCCATAACGGTAAGCAACTTCATTTGTACTGTATACTCCATTCATTATTAAATTAATTGAATCCATTCTATTCAACTGTTAGTAAAAACTAAACTGAGAGAAATGAAAAACAATTATGGAACAGTCAATGGCGTTTTTAAGTTGTGTGATGTGACTTTTCAGGTACGCTACTTTTTAAAGTTTTTTGATGAGTTGTAATTTATATTGTGAGAACGCTAAATTCCCACAAAACAACATGTGGCAATGTTTTAGTTTCGTATAGAGAAGTGATAGCATGGTCTAGTTTTCTAATTATTCTCAACATACATTAAAGCAACAGCAAAGAACAAAAAAATTTTATTTGAAATAAGCAGTGTCAATATATCTGTGACTATAAGGAATACGTTCTTAAGTCGACTTAAGAAAAATTTAAGTTACTGGCACCTATGTAATTCCCGTACTCAAAAGTACCCCTGTGCGAAGTTCCAATTATTTTGTAAGTTATAGCGAAATTAATCTAAATGTGCTTATCTTTTTTCAATGTCTAATCGCATTTGGAAGAAAGCTTAAGAAACTACAAGCTATTTTTTGAAATCATAAAAACTTCGTTTACATCTTATTAATTGCAATGCCTACCTATTTTTGGTAGATATAACATGTTTTTCCAAAACATACTTTTACTCCCATGTGTAAAGTTTAAAGATAAGATATTTAAAAAAAAAATAATTTTTATGTTTAAAATTGCTCTCCTACAAAACTTTAAAATTAGACTTAAGCACTTTTTTCAGATATGATATAATGATATAAATAAAAACTTTTTCACCTGTAACAAATTTAAAAATGATAAGCTACGGGCATATAAGCAACATATAGGGTACAAAAACAAGTTTTGCTATAGTTAGTTTTGATTTTCTCACTTTTTTATTTTAGGGTCATTGAACAAGAACTATAAAAGTTAGGTCATAAACTCTAAATTTCACTAGATATAAAAATATTGGGCCGCCTTTTGGGCGCACTCTAGTAGCGAAACTGTTAGTCTTACAAAAAAAATTTGTATAAGAACTGTAAGCAATTTTGACTAATTTAATTTTGTATAGAATGGGTTTGTCTAAGAAATGCTACCTTTTTAAGATATTGGATGAAAACTTTAAAAGGTGCCAAAATTTGGTCAAAAAGTGTTCAGAAAACAAAGTTGTTTTTGAAAATTCTTATATGCCCAGCCTATTAACTATAGAAAAGCAATGTAGGCATTTGAGCTCAAAAGTTTACTGTAAATTGTTTTATATTAGATTTTCTAAATGATCTTTTTATTTTTGGCTTGAGCAAGCATCAATTATGACAATCTCAGTATTCGTCCACAACCTATAACATCTACATTTTAACCAACTCCTGTGCTCTTTACTGTTTTCATTGATGCCAAACGAAATAATCAATTTTTTATCAAATGTGGTTCTTAACACTTCAGTAGTTTTTAAAGTGAACACTCGTTAAGCCTGCCCTCATTCACTCACTCTCTCTCTTTTGCAATAAAATAAATTTTTACAAAAATTCTTCAAAACGTGGGGAAACAAAAGCGAAATATTTACAACTCTTCTTTTGTATTTTTTTTTCATTTCTTCCCGTTTCTAATCCCACCAAAAATGCAAAAAAACACATGCTGTTCACGTATTAGTGGCGGTGTAAACGGAAACTATAACAATCCGCGCCTGTCATCACATCGCAACATTTAGGAGCATGTAAGCCACAGTCTTTTAAAAGCATGTGTTTGTTTGTGAATGTGTCTAATATGGGTATAAAATTGTTGGCAATTTATCTACAAAAGTTGAAGTTTGCTTTTAGCCATAATGTTATATTTTTTATATTCAGCCTTCGTCAAAGAGCGAACAAAACATGTCACGTTGTAGAGTAAAAAAAAAAAACAAAAAAATATATCTGCAGCTGTTTTGTTGTTGTTGTCCTATTCGTTAGAAAATTTGCAGCTGTGCTTTCGAAAATAAAAAAAACGTTAAATAATCTTAAGAATAATATCTAAGCAAATACAACTATGTTGGCAAGATTTGAGTTTGCGGTCAAGTTTCATTTTTGAAACTAAAGTTAACTGTCATTATAATCCAAATAATGACAGTTAAGTGAATGGGATTTTTCTATAATTTTTATTTTAATTTTAAAGCATACTGATCATTATCTTGGATATTGGTGGTCTCTTTGTCTTAAATATCCATAAATCAATTTAAATTTCAATTGCCATTTAAAAAATAGAACTAATAGTGGAGTTGAAAATTAAGTAATTTTTAACATAGTGTTTAGATTTATTAAAGATACTGTTATAAACAACCATTTAGAAAAATACTTTACTGCTTATTGTGCATTCTTATGGCGAAAAGACATAGACAACCATGTGGCCCTTATATTTTAGGAATCAGCAGATTTATGTGGACACATATTTAACTAACGTTATTAAAGAATGTCCAGCATATTTCAGATATAAGAGAAGGAATATTGTTCCCTTTAGAGCGCTATTCAATAGGTAAACATGTTTTATGGAATTGTTCGTCATGTTCTGCCAACTGATTCTCAAAAAGATTCATATGACAAAAATAAATTAATTTTTATTGACATATGAACACCTAGTTTTGAAAATCACATAGCATAGAGTCGATGTATATAGAAGAAGAACAATTTTGCAGGAACACTGCAAAGGATTTGCTTAATTCAGTAAGTTTAATTGGTAAAAGCATTTGACCAAATTCAACATTTGCATAAGTTTTATGGATTTTGATCAGAGAAACGTACAAATTTTTAAAAATTTGGTTGGAGGAATCCAATTTATAAAAATAAATTTTTAAGCATTTATACCTTCTTTTAGCTATGCTTGGCTAAGCGCTGAAAATAATTTTTATAGAAGATTAAAAGGTGATATATTTGTATATGTCAGGGATTGCAAATAATGATTATCCATCACATTTTAAAAGAAAAAAATCATTATGTTAGGGATATGCTACATGTACAAGGAGTACACCATTGCAATCGTCTTTAAGGGGACTGTCCGTTCCGCCAATGATTTTTATTTTTTAAGTTTTATTGAAAAAAATCAAAAATAATTATTATTTTTCGAGTTCTAATTTTTCCTCAGACATCAATGATTACTTGTTGAGTTTTATTTTTCGCTTGCAAAATAAAAATTATTCTCTGAGTTTTATTTTCTGCTCAGAGAATAAAAATTATTGTCTGAGTTTTATTCTTTGCTCGCCATTTAATGATTGATGTTTAAGTTTTATTTTCTGATTGAAGAATAAAAATTACTTTCTGAGTTTTATATTTCACTTAGAAAATAATGATTATTTTCCAAGTTTTATATTTCGCTTAGAAAATAAAAATTATTTCTTGAGTTTTATTTTTTACTTAAAAATAAAAATTATTTCTTTCTTTTATTAATTTGGACATATGTAAGACTTTTTGGGAACTTTTTTACTGAAACACATATAAATAGGTTTAGCATGGCATTCTTTTGAGATAGTAAAATTATCAAACTAGTGTCTGGTACTTTTTCTTCATTTCAATATTTGGGGGATAAAAATTGCGATGTGGTACTTTTTTAGGACTTTATAATTAAAACACATAGAAATAATATTAGTATGGTTATTTATTCCCAAAGCAGAAAATAAAACTTAATACATAATCGTTATGTTCTAAGCATTAAATAAAGCTCAGAGAATAATTTTTATTCTTTGAGTAGAAAATAAAACTCGAGAAATAATCATTAAAACCCAATTTTTAAAATAAAACTCATAATCATTACAATCTCTGGTATATGTATTGGCGGCGTGGGGTAGTGGTTAATGGCTTTCCTGTGAATGGAGATGCTTTGGAAACCATATGCTCCCAAGAGGGGTAATGGAAATATTTGTATATAAACATTTAACATTTTGTAATGATATGTGATAAAATAATTTTTTTTTTCGTTGGTATCAAAGTCGATGTATGATATTTTGATTGCGTAATATCCATATGGGCCTTGATTCCCATTTTATTTTTTTATACGGATGCTTCCTTGTTTAGCATAATCATCCTGAACAACCTAGTTTCAAGTTCCAACAGACCAGCGAAAAATATTAAATTTATCCGTTGAAAGTTATTTTTGGGAGTTTTGGGAGCCAACTCAATAGGAATAAAGAGCTTGAAAATAAAGATGATTTTCCCGTCTATTAATTTGCGGTCGAGACCCAAAAGTTACTTTAAATAAAAAACAAGACTTTTAAGTGTAATTATAAATTACTATCATAATTACTATTGATTGCAAACAAAATATTAGAAAGTAAAAACATAAACAAAGCCTTATTTATACTTATCGCCTTACTGACATATTAAGACCAGCACTACTAATCGATTAATATGGTTGTTTTTCTTACAAAAAAACTAAGGTCACATATTTTACAGACATTTTTGAATGGTAGCTGCATTTAAATTAATAATAAAATTTTAAACAAATAGTAATATTGTTAATAATAATATTCCTTTTGTGCTTGAAAAACTACAGAATACAATATTAATAAGCAAAGCATGACTCACTTTAGACATATGATGTATGATTATAAAAATATTTATCATTTAAACTTCTTAATTATTATATATATGTGTGTATAACTAATAAGTCGATTTTAAAAGTTTAAATTTTTAATAAACTTATACGTTGTTTTGTTGTCAAACAAATTGCTATAAAAACAACTTCTTTACTAACCACAACAAATGAAAATTTAAAATAAAATACCACCAAATGTATGTCAATGTAATTTTAAATTATTAAATTATGGTAAACTTAAGCCATAAGAAAATATCAATTCTACTAACCGCAAACAACAAGCAGACGTTCGAAGAAAAAGCCATAATAAATCGATGCACCTAACGAATCGCATTATAAGAGTTAGAAGAAAATCAATTTTTATATCAAACTAAGAAATTTTTGCAAAATCGTTTTGTCACTAAGAGCCATCATTCTATAATAGTATTAACAAATTAATGACACAAACAAGTATTGGTTTTATGTATTTGAAACTAATATTGGATGAAAACTTTTTTTAATTCACTTGATTTGTAGGCAAATTCAGCATCAATGAAGGTGAAATTTTTGTAAGTGGTGTTCGTTGAATTTCATAAATAGGATTCCTTTAAGAATATTTAATTAAATTTTTTATAGTTGAAAGAAATATAACGACGAAAGCGTAAAAGTGTGTTTGTTTTAATATAATGTTAAATCTTCATGTCTTATAATGCAAAACTTCTACTGCAGTGCGCTAGATCAACTTCCGCCATTTACGACACAGTGTGTATACTTCCTGAAATATGAGGGTGTAAAAGGCAGGGAGTATAAATTATAATGATAGTGGAGTAATTCTTTGTCAATTCGGCCGATATTTTCACGATGTCTTTGTTTTGACTAAAAATCACGAAAGCATGTTTATTTATCCATCTCAAAACAAAAATATGAGCCATTAAATATTTGTGTTAACAAGTATTTGATTGTTTTAAATTATTTATTTTTTTATTTTTAGAAATAGGCTTTTTTTCGTCGAATATTAGTTGACTCAAAATAAAAATGTGATTAAGGTCGGTTAGCGTGGACCAATACACTTATATCGTTCCTAAAAATTTTGATAGTAGGGTATTTTGGCAAAGCCAGACATAACTTTTTTTAGATTATATTGGCTCTGAAAATTTATTAAATGCTCCTAGATTAATGAAACTTGGCAGAGAAATCTCTTATGGTCATAGGTTATCAAAGCTAGAAAATAAGAAATAAACCCAAGGAGAAATAAATTCTCCTTAGGAGAACCATTCCTACCTCTGAAAAATAATTTTTTTTATATCCAGCGAATGTTTAGAAACCTAAACTTGAACCCTGGAGATTATAAAATGGCATTTTTAGCCCCGGCCCCTTTTATGGGCGTTGACATAAAATACTATTTGCAAAAATAATATAATTATTAAATGGAATAAAATAGAAGCCTTAATACCATAAAGACTTAAATTTTTGTTTTTATGGGCAGGGGGAGGCATTCCTCCAATCCCACCCCCCGAAACGTCTATGTGTTTTTTAATTTTTTTACTGATTTCCAAAAAGTTATAATTTTTAAGTTTTTATGTCGAAGAGAAGAATATTAATAAAAAGAAGATAAGAATATTAAAAATAAAAAAATATTGTAATTTATTACTTTATAGTATTTAATTTATCTGTAAATATTTAATTTATTCATAACTAACGTCCTTTTTTGTTTTGAAAGTAATCCACTTTAAGATCTTACTTTTATAGTGCTGCAGATTTGGTTTATGTAATTACTTTACCCATTCTTGGGTAATTACTCAGAAACATAGGCTTTATACAAAATTCCAAAATTTTTATAAAATTCCAAAATTTTTATAAAATTTCAAATTTATTGTAGAGTACTGTAGATAGTATTTTAAATTACCCGTTGCACTGTGGTCAATATTTTGAGATGGCGGCCAAAACTACTTTTGGTTTTTGTTCTCTGATTTTAAAGTTATTAGACTCATATGAAAGTTGACAGTAGTAAACCTCGGGAGCCAACAAATTAGAATTCTATTTCAACTATTTCACTGAGAACAGGGTGGTCCAAAATGGGCTTTTTCAGAATTTAGTAAATTTATGATATTTTTAGTTAATTTTTAAAGTTTAAATGATTATAACTTTTTTGTTTTTCAAGATTTTTGGACGAAATAAATTTTGTGTTGTAACCTAACTTATTTCCTATTACCGGTAAAAAGCTCTTGAAGCTCTACTGTTTTCAGAACAATTTAAATATTTTTTTTAAAAAAGGTCAAATTTCTCGGAAATTTCCTACTTTATAGAGCACAACTCCTGTGAGTCAAGCTGAGTCAAAACACAAATTTACTATTTTGTAGTCCTAACTCTCCCCTACATTCCTATATATACATGTCCATGCATCGGGACTGCACTTTTTGAGCTACAGCAATTTTTCTGACCGAAGGTAAGATATTCGGTGCAAATGCACGTCATATTTTTTGAGAAGTTATTTGTATGTGAAAGTAGCTATTATGCATATATTCTGTTGAAATTAGGAGAAGTTGGCCCATATTTGGACCTAGTCAACATAGAAGGGTGTATCAATATTTTGAAAAAAATGATAATAGAACTCTCAAATTATGTGGTATCTGGCAATTCATTTGGAAAAGGTAAAAAATGATTTTATTGCCATCTAATATTACACAACTTAAATACCTGAAAATTGCAAATAAATTTAAAACCAATGAAAATAACTGGTAAAAACAAGTACCTGTTATATTGTGTTTCAAAGAGGTAAAAAAGATCATGTTGAAACTACGAGCAATAGTATTAATCCATGCATTCATTTTTTTTTTCTTCATTATTGTTTAAACAATGGCTAAATTCAGTTATAGTGTTCTATCTGATATATATTTTGAACGGAAAGATGAAAACGACATTATTTTACATATAATGAATAATCCATTCTTCAAAATATGCGACAAACAAGAAATTAAAATTCATAACTTAAAAATAAAAAACTTTTTAAATATTTTAAGAAAACGGTACAATCAGAAACAAGAAATTGTTTTACTCACGCAACCAAGAATGGCTAAGAAATAAACTTATTTTCAAAAAGCCATCAGTAACTACCACGAAAACTGGAAAAGGTGGTCGACCAGCAAAGCCAATTGATAATTGTAGTGAAAGATCACGAAGACGCAAGCTTAAACATATCAATGAAGAAGTTTCTTGTAGCATCATAAAGGATTCATTTCTTCATCAAATTCAACCATCGAAAACTAAAAAGAGTAAAATTGCTATCATTGAAAAAATAGTGGAAGCAAGCTTCAGACGCACAAAAAGGATTTTAGAAAGTATGCCGACACCAACTGAAGGAAATAAATTTACTCCAGAAGAAGCATTTGCACTATTTTTGGATTTGAAAATGACTAGAAACCAAAATACAGAATTGCGGAAGCGAACCAATGAAAAAAATTGTGGAATTTTTCCATCATATCGAGATATAGTTTCTGCCAAAAAAGATTGCTTACCTTTACCAACTGCTATTAGTGTAACTTCAAGTTCAGCAGAAATAAAATTGCTGGATCTTCTTGAATACACTGAAGAACGATTATTAAAGACATTTGATGCTGACTATTTAAAGAAGTTTAAAAATTGCAGCATGACTTTAATTTCTAAATGGGGATGTGATGGGTCCTCTGGCCAGAAACAATACAAACAATGTAATGCGGAAAATTCATCAGATGCCAATTTATTCATGATTTCTTTCGTTCCATTACGTTTAACAAAAACTCATATTGGTTCAGAGCCGTCAACCAGTAAAGCTGCAGAGATAGATGTATGGAAGAATGAAATTCCCTCGTCAACAAAATTTTGTAGACCAATAAAGTTTGCTTACAAAAAAGAAACTAAAGATGTCATAACTGAAGAAGTTGGCAAAATAAGAGATGAAATTAAAGAACTTCAACCAGTGATATTTGAATTTAATGACCAATGCATCGAAGTTAACTTTAAAATGTCACTTACAATGATCATGGAAAAGTTGCACAAGCTTTAACCGAAACAAAGTCTTCGTCAAGCTGCACCATATGCCAAAAAACATCAAGTCAATTGAGCCAACCACCAACACAAGACGATAGTTTTAATGAAGCATATGAATTTGGAATATCACCTCTTCATGCTAGAATTCGTTTTATGGAGCATATTCTTAAATTGGGATACGATTTGGAATTTGGCCCGTTAGGCGAAACAGTGAGAAACAACAAAGAATATTTGGAAAAAAGAAACCAAAAAAAAGATATTCAAGAAAAATACCGTGAGATACGCCTTATAATTGACCAGCCAAAGCAAGGAGAAGGAAATTCTAATGATGGAAACACAGCAAAGAGATTTTTTTCCGATCCAGAAACTGCAGCTTCTATAACTGGAGTAGATTATGATTTAATACGACGATTCCAAATCATATTAGAAGTTATAGCATGTAGCAAAAAGATAGATGCAAAAAAATTTGGTCAGTATGCTAATAAGACAGCAACCCTTTATAACCAAAAATATTCTTGGAGACATATGCCAACCACAGTTCACAAAATTTTGTTCCATGGGGAACAAATAATTCAGCACAGAAGAAGAGCAAGAAAAAAGGACAAAGACTACAGATTCTTTCGCGAGCACAACACAAGAAAAATTTCCAGATATTGTACTAATGAAGATCTTATTAATATTTTGTTGTGCACATCAGACCCGTATATGTCCAGTATTCGACAAAAATGGAAATCAACCTCATTAGAGTTAGATGTAGAAGCTAAACAACTACTGCAAAATGAAAATCAAAGCTATTTGGAAGAAATTTTTACTAAAACTGTTTAATTAATACTAGTTTAAAGATTATAATTTGTTTCTAATTTTAGTATAAATTTTTATTAATACATTTAAATACAATATATGTGCACTTTAAATCAATAGTAAAAGTTTACTTAAAATTTTATCGATGTTGTGTTCTGTATATAATATATTGATATTGTTGGGAATTTCAGTGTTATTTTTCAGTTTAATCCTCACAAGAATTAGCTTTCTTCCAAAAAAACCAACCTTTGGCCCCTGTGAATATTGAGACTAAATAAATGTCAGGGGCCAAATGTTGGCATTTTCTGACCAAAATTAAGTTTAGGAATAATAAATAAGTATTGGTTGTAAAATAACATTGAAGAATATAAGAAATTATAAAAAATACCTATTTAAAATGTCAAAATATTCAACTTTTACATGGAAACTCAACAAAAAATTAAAATGCATTTTTAACTCCACATTACTTACGTTCCTATCAGCCGATTTTTACGTTTGAACACGCAAATTGAAGCTTAAAATCCCTCCTATTGAACAAAACAAATTGCGTAAAAAAATACCAATCCGGTCAAAAGTTATAGAGTTTTGACCGCTATCTCGCGAAATTGACCACTGTGCGTTGCCAAAAAAAATTGCTGTCAAGTTTGCAGTACTTTCAATAGTGAGATATTTTTACAAGAAAAAATATTTATTAAAATTCATCCAATAGTTTTTCGTGATGCAAACACAAATACACAGACAGGCAGAATATTTTATTATATGTATAGATAATAACTTATTTATATTAGTAATTATAAATTTTAAAATGATAACAATTAATTTGTTTAAAACAACATAGAAACCAAAAATATTTTGTGACCGACAAAAAGGTTTCTTACTCTTATCTACCTCTGTAATATGAGCAAAATCCAAAAAAAGGTAAACAAATTTAAAAATTAAAAAGATAATAAAATCACTACAAGGATTTCTGCAATAAATAACAAAACCAAAACTAAGAAATTTGTGAAGATTTCAAAAACTCTATATTTTCCTAAATCGGAATTTCGCAATAAAAAATTTTAATTTACAAAAATCATAACTTGACCGAAAAATCCGAATTCAACTAAAAAAAAGGCAATTCTCTAGTGAAGTTGAAAACTCCATAAAAATAAAAATAAAATTTTAAAAAATATCAAAAATTAATTAAAATTAAAATAAATCTATTTATTTATGTAATCCAATAACAACCGCATGGTTTGGGAAAATTCAACAGTATAAGGTTTTATTTTAATCTGCGATAACACTTAATACCAATAATAATAATTACAACAAATCATTTTTATTTTCTTATAACTTGTTAAAGCACAAATTGCGTGCATAAATATGAATTAACGTACTGATATTGGCCGTAGCAAATCGCAAACAAGGCGTGCATTTAAAGGTCGTTCGTTGAATTCTTAAATATTGACAAAAAAGAAAAAAACTACAACAACACCAACAACAACAGCATTAGCTCTAAAACCCTGAGCAGGTTTTTGTATTAAATACTTAACTTAAATATTAACTACAATACACAGTCAGCTCAAGAAAATCTTCAATAACAGCAACAAAAAAATAATTTGTGGGTTTACGCCTTAAAATAATGTGTATTTTTGACTCTTATTCTAAAAAGAATATAGTTTGGAAAGCTCAAAGTAAATACAAGATTTTTTAAATATCTTCTCCAGTACATCATAGTAGCCGTTATCCTTTATGGATTTGATCTGATATTCGTTTTTTACTTTTATTCCAAAAACGTATAGTCACAAAACAATGATGTGGTCAGCCAGATATTTTCTATGCAATTTATGTACAAACGCATAATTTTCATGGTTAAATCCATATTTTCTTGTACATTATAATAAAAGCAAGAGAGCTTTATGGAAATCTTTATTAAGTTATTTTTTGTTTTATTTCTTTGTTGAGCTTATAATGTATAAGGATGCATTCATACGAGTACGCTAAAACTTGTAGATGCAACAACACAAGTAAATGCATTTTAAAATAAATAAAATGAATCTGTATTATTGTATTACATATGAGCAGTAGTTGTTGCTGAAATAAAATCGATGCTCGTAACAACAATCCATGAAGTTGTTAACATCCTGATATAAAATTTTTGCTGTTGTAATGTTGAAGATTTTTTAGTAACAACTGAGTTTTATTTTGTTACCCTTTTTACTGTACATTAAGCTGAAGAGGATTTAAATTGAAGGCAGCGATGTAATAATTTAAATACCAGTTGGAAATTATTGTGTACAGACAAAATACACTGCTATAAAATTAAAAAATTTTGATGTTCTTCTCTTTCGACTTTAAGCAGATTTTAGTTCTTGTGGGTTAGTTTACTTTATAATTCTCAGAAATTCAAATAGAAAATAAAATTTAGGTTTCTCAGTTTAAAGAGATGTCAGTGTAAAGAGATGTTTTAAATCTTCAAACGATATCGAAAAAGGTGCTAAAGTACCTCCGAGCAAAATTGAGTTAAAATTGATCCAGTAGCTTTTACGGGAAGCAAATACAGATAGATAGCTGTCTATCTATCAGAATATCTAACATCTAACAATATCTAACAGAATTTTTGTTATTTTTAGGTTTTTTGCACGTTTTAAATAATATTTGGGATGGGGATTTATGGACCCAAAATAATGTGACTATCCCCAATAAGAAAATAACCAAAAATATGTCTTCATTTTTTAGCTTTTTAAATAATTTCCTAATAGTCTGTAAGTTGATATTACAGGTTGTTGAATTATGCAGGAATAAATTCGAAATTTTTTAACGTCACATTGACAAATTACAAGAAATATTTAAAACTTGGTATACACCCAACTTTTTTTTTACGAGGTAGATACGCTGCTCAGTAAAGCGTGCAAAATTTGGGAATATGTTCCCCAACTTTAAAAAATCGTTCAAGATGAATAAACTCTTAAATATTTTTTAAAAAAACCGTGCAAGAGAAGTGACATTGAAGTCCATATTGCATATATACAAACATAGTTAATTTTTAGTACAACAAATTTCAATTCATAAGTAAAAAACATATAAAAATTCAAAGAAGAAGCTTATGGGTGTCTCCTTTTTAAGTTTAAAATAATTAAGTAGATGTATTATAACTTTTATTTTTAAATTTAATATTTAGTAAATCTATTCAGGTATTTATTTTATACTTTATGTGATGTGTATTGTAATGTGTTTTAAAAGGGAGTATAAAATTTATCAATCATAAAAGTAAGTCAATCAATCTTTTTTACTAGATTTTGAAAAAAAGCGGTATACCAATAAAAATAAATGCTGTTTTTTACACGAAGTTAATGTTTAGCACGAATCACAATTTTTTTTTAATTCCAATTTTGACAGTGTAACTTTGACAAAACTTATCTATGCCGTATCAAAATGCAATTGGAGGAATACCCTTTGTTATCGCTTTCATCTTTATGGCATTGTACTTCAACTTGAACACAGCATTTCGTTAAAGTGTTTAATTCGTAGGACGTAATAACTAGTTTCAATAAAGTTCTAAAAGTTAATGTTCAAATTAAGCCCATCGACCTTAAATGCTACAAAAATAGCTTTGTGTTCTGAAATTTAAATCTATCATTGATACTGAAAATTTTAAGAAAATGAAACGGATGACATGGATGAATTAGTGCAATAAACCTCTTTAGATGAGAACGATTTGATAGAAGTGTGATAAGAAAGAAGTCGGTAATGAAGAAGACTCAGACGAAGGTGAAGTTCAGCTATTAACGGCTTATTCAATTCGCGAGGGCTTGAAATTTCTCACAAGTATGGAGCAACAATTTCTTACTCATAATGCTAAAATGGAGCGTGCATTAAAAATCCAATGTAATCTTAAGTTTTGTGTAGTTGGACACCAAGAATTATATAAGCAACTTGAGAAACCAAAAACACAGCCGCTAATAACAGATTTATAACAACAAAAATTTAATTTATTTTTTATTGCGGACCAGCACTCAGGGTATGACCCCTACTCATGCAATGTATTGTACATGCACTAGAATACTAAGTTATGGGAAGGAAGATAGAGTAAGTAGTGTTTGTGCACATTCGATTTGTCACATTGTAAGAGACAGGAAACACCACATTACATTATAAAACAATATTTTTGTTTATTTAAACACTTAGTTCTCTTAAAAACATCACACATTTTATATAAAAATACAAACAATATAAAAGATGCTTGAAATATTTTCTCTACTGGGGTGCAAAATTATTTTTTATTAAATTATTTCTTTTTCTCTTAATATTTTTATAAAGATTTTGTATATAAATATGAGTATCAAAATAAGGTCTATGTTCTGCCATGTTAACGGACATGAACATGGGTTCCAAGGAAGGAAACAAAAAAACAACAGATTCAAACAGACAAAAAAACTATGTATAATAAAATACAAATTGGTTTATATATTTATTTTACATCTTTGGATAAGTTCATTAACAGAATTGAGTAAAAATAATGCAATATGATACATTTTCATTCATGAGAACACAAGTAGATAAAATTTACATGCAATATCAAATATTGAGCAACACCAAGGAATGTCTGTTACATGTAACATGTTGATGTACTTGAAAATTTATTTATATAATATTTATTAAATTTAAATTGTCATGTAAAGTTTCTTAATAAATAATATGTAGGACAACCATTAAGAACTTATAATCCAATTAGCAGGCATGAATTTAAGTTTTACATAAAATATTCACATGGCCTTTATTTATTTCTTTCACGAGATGCGTGCATGGATTTGTATATGCTTTGCTGTGATATAAGGCACTTGTAACTTAAACTTGCACTTATTTAAGCAGACAACCAAACTTTAATTAAGATAATTGTGTGTGTAGGCTGTTCAAGATGCTAATAGTAACAAGATTTTGCTAAAGTCTTTATAAACACTTTGGCATGCTTGCCAAACTTGTATTAGTGCCCTTCGATACAATTTAATAAATTAATATGGATATTTCGCTTGCAAGATGCAAACTTTATTGTTGTGTGATAATGACATTTTAAGGCCAAAATTAACCAATTTTAATCAACGTTTTAAAGCGTTAACTTTTTTATTAGAACCATTTTTATATTCCCATTGTTGCAATATTTTTCATGAGCATCGCAGACTGGGTAGACCAGGGCCTTAAAATTGGGAACATCGCACCTTCAAAATTTTATATGGCTTGGCATTTTTTCAATTTTTATTTGATTTTTGAAAATAACACATTGCCTCAAAGATGTAGTTAATACGTTCATCATACCTAGCTACATTTTGCAGGTATTACTTTAAGCATTAAAGAATACTTTAATTTATATGAAATTTTTCATTTTTATGAATATTATATATTATATATTATATTTTTTAAAATCGAATAAAAATTTAAGAAATGCCAAGCTCTAAAAAAAGTGTAAAGGTACGCAGTTTCCAATTTCCTGGCCACATAGCGACACCCCTGGTATGTGAATGATGCCCAGCTGCAAAATGTAAGTTCAGATACTCTTGTGCTATGCTCATTAGGGTGCGACGTGACCAATATTTGTGATTAATATTTTTTCTTTTATGTTAGAAGTTACATTACAAAATTTTATTTTGAAAGAACCACTTCTTGAGGTGCCTCAAAAGACTTGAACATAGCTTTTTGTCTATAAATTTAAAATTTTATGTTTTATTTTATTGATGGATTTTTATGTTTATTTCAATTTCATTAAAATTACGCCTAAAATAATGCAGAACATAAAAATTTGTTGGCCATCGTCATTTTATAACTTTTATTTTTTCATGTTTAATTAACAAAAAATATTTTTTTAAATGAATTCTTGTTCACTCGAAACGATTGTCACTTATTCGAAGTCCGTTTTATTAAAAATCCCATTTTAGCGAAAAAATATAATATTATTTATAACATAATTATAAATAGGTAAAGATTGTTGGCCTTATTCAAAAAAATAAAGTCTATTTTAAGTCTACTTTATTTCAAATTTTATATGAACATTTTGCGTACTAGTACACTCCAAGTAGACATTTCCATAAGGTCATGCATAAGGTTCGAACCCGCTTTAAAAGTAAATCCACCACAAATTTTAAGACTCTTACGTATTTACTTTTTATAAGGTACCCATCAATGGTTAAAATTCTAGATATAAAGTTCTAAAATTCAAAGTTATTGTAATGATCTTTAAAATGTGTTTAAATGTGTTTATTCAATTGGCTATTTGGCAGTAAGTAATTCATATCATGTGATTATTTTAAAATAGTGGCATCTGTTACGCAACCGTGTTTAAAATATACCGTTTTCAAAAATAAAAGATGCCTTAAAGTATACAATACTTTTAAATCGGTAGGTAGAAAAATCGTCATTCTTCCACTACTTTTTCTCCACTTTCTCTTGGAAATAATATATTTTTGGAATCGGGGTACTAAGGTACCTTCTCACAAAAATTTGTTAAAATCTATCCAGTAGGTTTTTTAGGTTGATGCGAACACAAAAAAGAAAGACAAACAAACAGACAGTCGGGAAATCAGTTACTATTTTATTATATGTATAGATATTAGGCAAAGAGGAGCAAAATAAAATAAATAAAATAGTTATTTTGCATTTAAATCGAAATTTTTAATATATCTTCAAATGCAATTAAAAAGTCTAAAATATTATTTTGAAAGTTATAATTGTGGTCTCACAACACACGCAAGGTAAGGAAATATATGAATATTGAACACTCTCTATTTGTCAAACAATTATTTGGTGGGACTACTATGCAAACCACAAACTTAAACCATATCTTGCTATGCCTTTCAGCTCATCACTCATTTATTAGTCAGCCATCTCCTAACTTAGTAATTTAACTCTAATGGTGACTTTAACTGCAGCCACCAGAAAAAGCGTTAAGGTGATAAATATTAAAACTGACATTAAAGCTTAAGCATAAATACAAAAATATACGTGAAAGAGGCAAAAAGTAAAAAAAGAAAGAAAACATAAAAACGATTTGCATAGACATATTCTTGGAACATAAACGAACTCCACAGATATCAGAATCAACATCATCAGCTCCACCACAACTACGACCACAACTACGACCACAATAGTTGCTACTAAATAAATGGCTTAAAGGTTAATTGACAACATACGAGACGGTATTTGCTGGTTGAAATGGATGGCTCAATGGTTACTGGGTTGCGTAGTCGATTGTCTTAATGGGGCTTATTTTTGTAACATGTTCATGGTGATATAAACTTTGTGGCGGTATGGTTGTGGAGAAATGTGTCCTGGATGGTTGTTAATTATGGCAATTAAAAAAGTACTCTCAAGTCGGCAAAATTAAAAAGCGAAACACAATTGCTAATGTATCTATGCTAGACTAGAAAAGTTTAATTTAAAAAAATGTACATACATATGTATGTGGATTTCTAAGCTAAAATGAATGAAAGGGTTTTAAGAGATCAATTTCATGTTACAAACAAGCATACATACATGTGGCCAATATATGTATGATGGTCGTTTATTTCCCGCCCTATCCTCTGGCTTAATATCTGTCTATAAAAATTTGTAAATGAATTAAATATTTTTTATGGTTGCCAGAAGTAGTTATAAGAAAAACTATGTAGTCATAGTTATAAGTTTCAAACATACGTTTATACATTATATTGTGCTTTAAAAATTTAAGACGTCTGGATACACATACATATGTAAGTAAGCATAGAACTTCTATTCTTACTTTTATTCACATTATTAATGTTTAAAAATATTTTATTGCTTCACTGGAATGGCTTAAGATTATTACTTTTCAAAAACGATTTTATAAGTATTTTCAGGATTGGAGATTGAAAAATATTAATAATGTTTGAAAGTTGGTATTTTCTGTTAAAGGTCAAACTTAATATATAACTCGTTTTAAAACTACTACAATTTCAAGTCTTTGCTTAACGATACAAAATTTTCAAATTCTATTTCACTGTTTGATTAGTAGCAAATGTTTTTATGCAATACGGTGGTATTCGCTTCATAACAGCGACTGTTGAACTCAACATTGAGAGGAGAAGCAGTTCACTTCCATCTTACTAAAAAAAATCCTTAAAATTTTAAATTAACATCTATAAAAATGTATCATCATTCTACAAATATTAATACCGATTACCGACAAGACGGGGTATGAAGGAGAACAAATCTTAACACGTTAACTGAAAAATAAAAGCAAAGCTTCATTGACTTATACGTTCGAGCTGCATAACGCATATAAGAATTTAAAGACCGGAAATAATGTTTCGAAATTTAAAGATAATATGGTATTTCTCGATGTATCCAGCTTTAGCGCCGAAAATAACATTGCGACTGTCCTGGAAGGTCTTAAAACTTCAGAAAATACTTCACTAATTTAAAGTCCTGGGAATATGGTGCCATTATTGTGAAGCAATGAATCTGTAAAATGTGTATTTAAAAAGATTTGCAAGTGACATGGAATGATTGCGAGTATAGTTAAACGTCCACTAGCTTCTAACAAATGTTAACATTACTAATATAACAAAGGAGTGTTTAAACATTTTCACTGCGGGCTTTCTTTACATCCTGTTAAATGTAAAGCAATTCGCTGATCTAATTTGTATTTTGATTTGGACTTGATAGTTTTGTTTATTTACATACTGCTAAAACGTAATATTTTTTGTCAGAAATTACCAAGTTTTAAGCCTGGTACCAATGTGCAAGTATTTTAAACATTTTTTTACAAAGCGAACTTTCTTTTGATATTTTTGCCCCAAGCTATGAGAAAATGCATTGAGATTTTTCAACAATTAAACTGTACTTTGTCGTAGATTTTTTTGGTCATTGCTGGCTATGATTATCACCTGCGTGACATTTTTTATCCTAACGATATTATTGTAACGTGAAATGATTTAATGCACTTACATCTATGTTCACACATAAGTCGCATTGTTCAATAAGAATTGATTTTCTAGCCAAATACCAAGCAATTTGCTTTTAAATTGCATTTTAATAACATCTTCCGTAGGCTTGCGAACAACGGAATAGACCTATCCTTGCCAAAAATTTACGCGCTGTAATGGGTCGATTGCTTGCTAGAACAGGTAGGCGCTCGAAGTGTTACCCAATGCATATATGCGTATAATTTTACTTAAGGTTTTTAGTACTTAAAATTTAACATGACTTTGTTTTCTATGATGTTCATTATCTAGCGATGTTGTTACATAATAAAAATAAAGCTTGCAGCTAAGCAGTATGCAGACTAAAAAACCTAGCCTCGTTTCTTTAATTTAAGTGATATATTTCTTACATGAAATTGCTATAATCGTCTTGTTTTACACATTTATAGTTTTCGTTAGAAACAGTAAAAATTTGTTATCTTAAGGTATATTCATATTTATTTATTTATTGTATGTTTTGTTATTCAGTACATAAGAATATGATCAGGGGTAGATTATTAATACAGATTAAGAAAATAACGAAACTATTACAATGAAAACATTTTTCGCAGTATCTGTGAAAAAAAAATTGCGAAAAATGCAAGCAGGTCAGATACACCCTACTCTGTAAAAATTAATTCGCTATAGGTTAAGGACGTTAGTAATTCTATAAAAAAATAATTTGACGAGCACTGGCAGAATGTTGAAAAAGTCTTATGATAATCACAAGACCAAACGTTGCATAAAACGACACCCAAAAAGAGGAATACTCTGAATTCATGGAAGAAGCAAACTTTTTATAAAAATTTAAGTTTGCTTAAAAGTGTAAATAGGTTGTAGTAAGCCTTTGTTAAGTTTAATTTATGAAATTTATAACTAGTGATTTTGTAAGTACTTTGCCCATACTATAATAAAAAAATCTTGAATTAAAAATAAAACAGATCAAATCAAATGATACAAAATCCATGTCTCGATTCATATTTTAAAGCAGCAATGCCCATTTGATTAGGACAAATACAATCCAAAATAAACAATCTCCAATTTTGTTATCATAATTTTCAGCAAACCGCTATGTCGATTTGGTTGAAACTTTCATCATATCTTCTAACCCAAGGTTTGTAATCTTAGTGCTTGAAAAATAATAAAACAACAGATGAATTTATAAAGCGTAACTATAGTTTTATCAAAATTACATGGCTAACAGTAGATGATTTGAAATTAGTAACTACAATTTAGAACATCTGTAATGAGTTTAAAAGAACTAAGTGAAAACAAATGCCCATATTTATGATAAGTAAAATTTACTAGAAAATTATTTTAGAACAAATTTTCCATACAAAATTTGTACTAAAGCAAGGGTGGGAGAAACTCTTAGCTTGATTCTTTCCAGTCATTTACAGGACAAACCTCTATAATTCTTTGAATGGTACCAAATTTTGCTAAAACTTTTTAATATTTTTTAGGAAAAATATGTTTACTACTTTTTGTACAAAATTTGTACTAAAATACATTTTAAGAAATTTTATTTATTTTTTGTGAGTATGGACTAAAGTTTTATAGCATTTACATTTTTTATTATATAAATCCTATAATAATGTATATCATATGATGATATAAGATATTTAATATTTTATCTCTTTTTTTTACTTACAGATGTTAAAGTAACAATAATTTGGAAATAAAATAATTAAGTCGACAGAAGCATTCACAAGAATTATAGTACACACACTACTTCAAGCACAAAGTTTTTGCAAAACTCCTTTAGAAAATAAAACAGGAGAACTATTTAAATTCCTCGAAAAATACACAACACCAAGCAAGGAACAACGTACACAAACACTGTTGCATACAAAAAATAAAAGTAAAAAAAAATAAAAACATGAAGGAATATTCAACAAAACTGCTGTCGTCAGCGGTTGTACTAGTCATGAGTTGTCTACAATTTGTTAATGTAACAGCACAATCGAATTATGTGCAACATGGTGATAGTGGAAACTATACAACAAATGGTTTACCCGAGGAAGCCACTCTCGATGGAAAGGTAAGAGAACATAAAGTTAAAACAAAAGAAAAGTCTTATTGAAGACATAAAACAATGTAGAATTAAGTTTGATCATATTTTCATATTCCAACATCTAACATGACATGTTGTCAGTTTCCATAGAAATATATTTGCAACAACAATAGCAAAAAATGCATCAACATCATGCTGGAAATTGAATAAATCTGTTGTTACTGTTGTCCTGTCTGCAAGGCGCTTATCGTATAGCATGACACATTTGTTTTCTTTTGTTTTGTACTGGTCGTTTGTATTATGTCTAGGCTGGATGTTATTGTTGGTTGTAAACATCACTTTGCTTTATTTACACATAATTTCACGTATGTCATCATATATACAAAGCTATGATGGCATATTCAAATTTGTGTTAGATTTACTAGGAATACACTTGCAAAAAGTTATAAGGGTTTTTCAAACTTGTAAAGTCATTATTAGTATAAGAGAGGATAAGGATGTAAAATTTATTAAATGCTTGTAATGGAATTTAATTATTTCAACTTTAGGTAAAATGAAAGCAATAGTGTTAGGTTACATCTAGCCAAACTACCCGCTGTTTCATGTTTCTGCACAAACAAATAAACATAGCTGTCAAAAAACCATAACAGTACTTGATTCGGTTCAATACTAAGTGCAAAAATTCGGTACTTTTCTGAATTTTCTTTAAAATATGAAATTTACTGATGAACTGGCGACTCATAATTTTTCGCACCTAGATATTTAATTCGAATCGAAATTTTATGAATCGAATTTTTATGATTTGGTTATCCAACCTTATTAGAATAAAAAATTTGCATTATTGGACGGTAATAAACACACTTCAGAGCGAAATGTTTTTATTTTACCAGGACGCATTACCTTGAAAATTTGCTGGCATATACAAAATTATAAATTTTTGACAAGATGCTTGCACAAAACTGAAGGCCAAAATGGAACCCTCTACTCTATCGCTTCTAGATGGTAAATTTAATTCGCCTTGCTTCAGTGCAGCTATAAAAATAACCGCTAGTTGTTCATTTAATGCCAGAGACATGGTTGGATCATTTTCACAGAAATTAATAACAAAACTTTGCGAATTACTTAGAACCATGTGTACCCACTTTTTAAATTAAATTTTATATTTGTTCTTGTAGTCGTTTTTTTTTTGTTATTAAAAAAAAACAGAATTTGACAATAAGAAATATAAAAACACCGGCATTACGTTGGTTTTGTAAAGTTACTGTGATAACATTTAATTCTTTTATAACTCCTCATAGTTAAAGTTAGGATTTTATCGGATCGATGAAATCGGTTATTATATATTTCGTTATTATAAGTAAGCTAAAAGGGACCTTTATCACATACTTTAAACGAAAGTTGTAGTAACTAACTGAATGTAACACATGAAAATTGTTTTTGTTTGAGATTGCAATATACGATAATTGTTGTCGTTTGAGTTTCTCTTGCTCTATTTTCGCTACTTCTTGAATTTTTTCCATGTTTTAGAAAGTGATGTAAGCCAACCTAATAAATTAAGATTAGCTTACATTTTAACGAGTCATTGATAAAAAAAAGTATAAACAAAAACAAGAGCCTCACAGACAATCGTTACGTTACCGACCGTTCCGGGTAACTAGGCCTTTATCCTCCTAATTATAACGAAAAACTCTCCCAGATAAAATCCTAACTTTAGCTATTGGCAAGTAGCATAGGAGTAAAAGATTAAAAAAAACTTAAAAGTTAGAGTTACAAATTTTTTCATTTTTTAAGATAAAATATATGTACAACGTTGTAATGAATTTATTTATTTTCATACTAAATTCATTCTTTCCTAATTCATATATATTCCGCAATTAATCAAAAATTTGCCTTCTATTATTAAAACTTTTTTTTCCATGTATCACAAATATTTTGATTAAGAAAAAAAAAAAGATTTGTATAAATTAAACTACATATAAATACTGTATTGCATATAAAATATTACTTTTAACCAAGCCTATAATTTGTTTTTCATTTTTTATATTCCTTCTCTACATGTCTAAGAAGTTTATAGGCAGGCTATAAAACTATATGAAAAGAGAAAAACAAAACACCTCAAAAGACAACAGAACCAACAGAAAAATGTTCTAAAGAATTTAATGGGTTTTCTCACATTTTCATACGTAGACATTTGACCACAAACAATTTGTGTTTTGTAATAATAATTTTAATAAAATATAAAGTTTTATTGCTATGATTTTTTATGGCTAAGACGATTTTTTGTATCTTGTACTGTTTCTTTCATAAGCAGTTTAGATTTTTTTGTATCATTTCAAATAAATCTTGCACATAGACGTGTTAATGTCCATGATTAGAGTTGATGCATTTTTTATTGTTTTTAGAATTTACTATATGCGTAAACAAAAGAGTTTACATATCTGTGGGAGTGTGAATAAGGTATGTCTCGCTGTTTAATAATAACACTCGTATGCAAAAAAAGCACTCAGCTTTTTAAACCACTATTAAGCAAAATTCATGCAGCTGCAATAGCACTGTATCTTTTTTTTTTAAATCAGAATTACAAAAATAAATAGATTATATTTATAATATCTCTTAACAGAAATGATATGGTTGAGTCTAAATTGCTTTTGCAAACGTCAGGCATCTATTTTATTACTTTTTACCAGTTTTCTGCATTAGTGCATTTATATACTATATTTTATATATTAATACAATATATATTTTATATACTAAATGCAGTTATACCTAAATGCACTCCGATGAAGATATGGAGATATTTGCGAAAGAAGAACATAAAAATCTGTTTTACCATTTAAGTCCACAAAAACAACTTATAAATTATTTAACATGAGAACAACTCCAAATTGAAACTCATAAATATTGTTTTTAACATAAAATTATAACATATGTATGTCAGCGGAAAAATAAGTATAAGTTGCACAGGGGATCGCCTAAAAATTACAATAAACTACAACTCACATCTGAAAGTCAGTCCCGTCGTGCCCACACGCAAAGAAAAAACATGGTTGAGGTAACCATAATCTAAGAGCAACATGTTATGGTTGAATTATATGGTTATATATAAAAATAATATTGTTGTCGTTGGAACATATTATTGTCTACATAACAATAACATTGTAAAATACAACCATAGTTATATTTGTAATATAAACATACTATAATATAATTTGAAACATGTAAATGGTTATATGTGACAACGTATGAATATATTTATAAATAACAAAAAACAAATACACGAATATTTCCATTTAGACTTACATACATATTTTGATATTTTCTGCTTACCTTTTTATGTGTTTGTTATTATTAATTTAACACTATCATTTATAATAAAAAACAAATTTATTTGTTGACAACAAATATGTATTTAATGTTTTTACGATTTTAGATGAACCGATAGCTTACACACATATTTCTGAACTAAAAAAATGTCAAAAACAAAATATGTATTTTTAAAACCAAACATTATTTGTTTATTTTTCGTCAAACTTAACATACTATGGTTAATAATAATATATTATGGTTATAATTTTTAAATATTAAAAATAATTTGGTTGTGGTTTGAATTTTAATATATTTCAAATCAACCATGTTGCTTTTTTGGTGCATATAACCATTGAATGATTAAATGTTAACAAAAACTTGTTTATCGTGAGCAAAGTATTGTTTTAAATAACTATAATTTGTTCACAGCAAACATCTATTGCTACAGAGAAAATAGTGTTGTTGCCGTGACCATACAATAACCATGTTTTTTCGTTGCGTGCAGTAAAAAGTTGTCTATTTGTAAATCAAAAAATAATTAGGATTTCAAAGTAAATAAGTGTGCATTAGCTTAATAAAGTTTTAGACCACATGTTAAAGAAAATAAATAATAAGTTTATTGTTCCAAATTAACTTTTAAATTCACAAAATTTCGATTATTAAAATGTATTTAAGTTGTCAACTTTTAGACCGGAGCAGCTGAAAATTTTTTAAGCTATTTGGATTAGTTTTCTGAATCTAAGAAAGATGATTGAACATACTTTAGCATAACTTGTTAACGGTTAACTATACAACCTAAAATCTGCATTAAAATTGTATTTAAATTTACCACGCTAATATTGTATTTGAGCATTTAAATAGTTTCAGAGATATCGTAGCAGTGGAGGAGAACTTTTTGCTAGCGAAATATAATTTTTTTAAAACACATGAAAAAAAGAAAACGACTAAAATCCGTGTTTTTTATATAAACCAATTAACGAATAATATCTCTAAATACCCTGCATTACTCTAAACTTTCCTCAAAGACGGATTTCTTTATTGTAAAACTTAATTTGATTTTAATATTACAAACATGTTTTTAAAACCATTGTTTTGGCTCTCCAAAACAATTGAGAATTTTCTGTGACGTTTATGATTTAATGTGTGATATAGGTAGAAATCATAACAAAACTTATGCATAACTTTTATTTCTAATTATAATAAAGTGATAGTTGTTAATTTTGAAAAATGCATTTATGCATACAGCAATAACAGCAGCAACGTTTATATTTAATGTAAAGATTTTTTTAAACCAATGCTCGTGTTGAATAAAAATGATAGATTTTTTTTTATTTCTCATTACTTTAAGCAAGTAATTATATTTTGCGCAAGAACAAAAGATTATAACATAATTAAAAATTAAGATATAGCAACGGAACATAACTGTCAGAAAAAGCTGAGGCAATGTGTATATATTTCAAGGTAATGAAAATACTGAATACAGTTTATAAGGCTTGATACAGTACAATATTTGTAAGTACAATTCTCTTTTTGTGGTAAATTAATTCACAAACAACACTGTGTAACAAAAAGTATACTCTTCGATCGAACACTAGAAGAGTATTTGTCAGAATGAATGCCTAACGTAATTATTAACCCTAGTCCTTATACCCAACTTTTATTACGTGGACGTATACCCAAGTACAGGTGTGGACAGTAGTAATTATTTGCATCTTTCGTTCTAACATTTTTTTTGTTAATAAAATTTTGTTCTTTAATATATTAATATATTTAATATATTACGAAGTCATTGAATTTTACAATAAAACAAAAGGAGTAGTGGATGTTATGGACCAACTACTTAGATAATATACTTGCCAAAGACAGACTAAGCTTAGACGCAAACGTTTTCTTCGCCAGCTCGCCAAGGAGCTGTGTATGTCATTCATTGAAAGCCGGTCAGTCAGTGTTCAGGTAATACGTAAATTTAACACGAAACTTGGCATAGCGAGCTATATAAACACGGCCTTAAATGAAAAAGTTGACCCTACACCTTAAACGAGTGCAGTAGCGGTTTAGCGAGGTAAAAAATCCAAGTTGGAGCTGCTATTTGTGTTATATTCACGACGAACACAGAAGACGCACTCGTAACATGTGCTCTGAATGTAAACGGCCAATATGTGTGCAACATTCGAGCAATTTCTTTGTATACAAAACTTGCAATAATGAAGACAAAAAATAAATAAGTTAAGTTTTAATAAATAAAATAAGTAATAATAAATAAAATAAATTTACATTACCACAAAAAACAAAGTCCTTAATAATTTTATTAATACAATTGCATAAGTGGCCACATCTGTACTTGGGTATATGTTCTTGGGGGTCTCGGCTTAAGAAGCTCATACATAGATCCTCAGTGGTTTGACCTAGGATAGTATATGAGGTGTCAGTTGACGCAGAATTTTGCCATTTTCTTAGATACGAAATTTCAATAGAAAAGTGTAAGCCATTTAGGAGGTGCATTACTCCAAAGTGTCAGTGGCCACACCTGTACTCGGGTATAAGGACTACGGTTAATTAGTAAATTTTCGTTTCTTTAAAGAGGTTGGTTGGTGCTTTTCAGGGGCAATTTATTTTTTTCTAAATGGGAAATAGTCTAGTTTAGACTTGTACTTAAATTTCTATGAACAAATCTATTCTTTTTTAATAACCAGAAAATGTATTTGAAAACAATACATTTTGAATAAGTCCCTAATTTCCATACATCTGGTGTACAACTGGGCAGTATTTTCGATCTTCTATTTTTAATATTTTTATTAATGATTAGCTGTATCCCTGTGCGTTCTGACAATATTTTCGAGTTTGCTTCAAAAGTAATCCACACAAAATTTTATGCTTATAATTTATGTGTTTTCATTATAAAGATAATGGATAAAATTATAAAACTTATATAAAAATATTGTAAAGTTCTGCAAATAGTGTTTAAAATATCTCGCTGACAAAAACAAAAGTGCTGTCAATACCTTTAAATTGGTAAAATGGCGTAGTTTCACTAATTTCTTTCTATTTTCTCTCGAAAATGAGATATTTTGGCGAAAAAAGTATGCTATATTTGATTCAAGATACTAAGGTACCTCTACACATTTATTCAGTTGTTTTAACGTGATAGGAAAACAGACAGACGGATAGACACACTGCAGATAGACAAAAATTCTAAAAATTACTGTTTTTCATTCTACTTCGATTACTAATAATCGCTGCTTAAATTTCTGTTGTATGATGATGACTACAGCTTGGACGACAATGCAGTATTAATAGTGATCAAATTAGATCTGAAATTGAAATCAATGATTCGGTGTGCTTATTTAAAGGAATAGCTCATGTTTTTCAGATCCTAAAATTTTACATATAAATTCATAAAATTAGCTTTATCTCATTTAATATTTTAGCCCAGCACATTCGTCGTATGAAACTCCTTGGATTTATTTCCAAGTCAAAACAACAAGGCACTCAAAATGAGTACTTCGGATATTATCAAAACTAATTTTATTTATATTCTTTGACTCGCTGAATTCAAATATAATCTAAAAAACTAAGCCACTTAATTGATTAAAACGACTATCTGAAAGATTTTAATAAAACTTTTTAATATAAAAAAAATTTCATGATTAATATCAAATTAAAGCATATGAAATCCCCTTTAACATGAGCTATTACTCAACTGGAATTAGAATCTACATAATCCTCGAGCGCATATGCAAAAAAAGCGATATATTTCTGTGTTGATAACTGCATAGCTAAAAAACTGTAAGCGATAGATTTTTTTTAAATAAATAAATATTTATTAATATTTAGATTCAGGGAGTCAACGAATGTAAATAACAAAGTTTCAATAAAATCGAGAGTGGTAAATTTCAAAACATTTTTTTTTTTTGTTGATTTGACACGTGCACAAACTGGCAACCCTGAATATAAACTCATAATTTATATTATAATATTATAAATAGTTATTATACTCTCAATCAGAAGAATTAGTCAACAGGCAGACAGTTTCGAGACGTCATTAGGCCGACATGCGCAGAAAAACGGACTATTAAATATTTTAAAACATTTTATTAAAATGTTTTTTACTTACAATTTATCTTAATTATTTAATGTAAATAAATTTAATTTGTTTTATAATTTTTAATGAGTTTTTATTACAATGAATAATTTGTTAAAGAAAAGATAGCTAACACACCTCATATTCGATTTTATTCCTCTATATTTCAGAAAAATATTTAGACAGTCGGGCAAAAATAGGTTGCTTTGTTTTTTAGTTCGCCATGCATATATGCACTTGCATAAATATACCTTGAACGTATCTTTTAATGATTTTTTCTTTTTATTTAAATTTTAAATTTTGTGTTAAACAGGAATTTTTGGTAATTTAGTTTCATTTTAAAAATGATTATTTTCTGCATATCTATAAGGATCAAAAACACTTTTTAGCTAACGATATATAGTTTGTGGATATTTAATAACGTGTATGTGTATGTTATTTTTTATACACTTTGCATTTATAAAAAGCATATCAATTTAAAGGGTCTTTAATTTTCTCCTTAACTGTACAATTATAAAAATAGTGGCAGAAATTAGTCCCTCTTATGTAAGGTACGAGGATTATATTTTGTAGATGGTTCATTGCGCTGTATGAAGACATTTTCTTTTTTGTTGTTTTTTGTTGTTTCATTCACTTAATTTATTACTCGTACCCCGTCCCTTTTTGGTGTCACCATTATAAAAGTTTGAAATCATTATTAACTGAAGCTAATTAAAATAAATGGCTGCAACGAAAAATTTGAAACAATTGTCTTTTCTCATCGTTGCTTTTCCGTTCTTAATAAACTTAATGAACTTACAACCATAATAGTGACAAAAAAGATATTATGACGATAATGATACGTATATACGATATATAAAAAAAGTTTCTTCTATGCATGAAAACCGGTAATGTGAGAAAAAAAAAATAAATATAAATAATTTCTTTAGGCAAAAAGATGTCTTTAAAATTTTCAGGAATTTATGCTTTCTTAAGTTGTTTATTTTTTGAATTTAAACAAAAGAATATTTTTGCATTGCTTATATTCTAACAATGATTTCAGAAACACATACTTGTTAAAGTATTTTCGGAGAAAAAACTTCTTTATAGTTTGTGTTGTTGTAATAGCTCAAGTGTATATAACAGGGATGGAAATTTTAATGCAATTTATTCTTTTCACTATTATTAACAAAATTTCAAGAACCCAGAAAGCACATTTTTCCAATGACAAACTTTAAAATACGCTTTTAGTTAAAATATATTACTTTAATGTTTATAAAGGTTTATTTAGAAAATCAAAACTATTAGAACAGCTAACTATATTTTTTTCTTGCCTGAAAATGACAATCTTTGTGTAAAACTATATTTTTAGTACGTGCTACGTGCTTAAAAACCACACAGAAAAAATGGTACCGTGAAATATCTCCCAAATGAAATAAATCCCAAAAAAAATGAAATAACTCCCAACAAAAAATACAAAAATCCCAAACAAATTGGAAGTTATTTCATAATGAAATAACTCCTAATTTTTTTGGAGCTTATTTCATAAAAATAATTCCTAACTTAATTCTGTTGAGAGTTATTTCATTTATATTGATTGGGAGTTATTTCATTTGACTAAAATTGCATTATTCTGGATACAGAGAAAACTTTTAGTCAGCGAAGCCGGTGTTTGTTATACCATAGAGAAGAAAATCCTTGCGCCCGGCCGAAGGCCGTCTATGCAGAAAAACTTTAGTAAGCGAAGCCGGTTTTGGTTGTACCATAGAGGAGAAAATCCTTGCGCCCGGCCGAAGGCCGTCTATGCAGAAAAACCTTCGTAAGCGAAGCCGGTGTTGGTTATACCTTAGAGTAGAAAAACCTTGCGCCCGGCCGAAGGCCGGCTATGCAGAAAACTTTAGTAAGCGAAGCCGGTTTTGGTTGTACCATAGAGGAGAAAATCCTTGAGCCCGACCGAAGGCCTGCTATGAGGGAAAACTTTAGTAAGCGAAGCCGGTGTTGGTTATACCATAGAGGAGAAAATCCTTGCGCCCGGCCGAAGGCCGTCTATGCAGAAAAACTTTCGTAAGCGAAGCCGGTGTTGGTTATACCTTAGAGTAGAAAATCCTTGCGCTATGCAGAAAACTTTAGTAAGCGAAGCCGGTTTTGGTTAAGCCATAGAGGAGAAAATCCTTGAGCCCGGCCGAAGGCCGGCTATGAGGGAAAACTTTAGTGAGCGAAGCCGGTGTTGGTTATACCATAGAGGAGAAAAGCCTTGCGCACGGCCGAAGGCCGGCTATGCGGGAAAACTTTAGTAAGCGAAGCCGGTGTTGGTTATACCATAGAGGAGAAAATCCTTGCGCCCGGCCGAAGGCCGGATATGCGGGAAAACTTTAGTAAGCGAAGCCGGTGTTGGTTATACCATAGAGGAGAAAATCCTTGAGCCCGGCCGAAGGCCGGCTATGCAGGAAAACTTTAGTAAGCGAAGCCGGTGTTGGTTATACTTCAGAGGAGAAAAACCTTGCACCCGGCCGAAGGCCTCCTATACAGGAAAACTTTAGTAAGCAAAGCCGGTGTTGGTTATACTATAGAGGTTAAACCCTTCCATACGGCCGAAGGCCGGCTACACAGGCCGGGATGGGTCAATGATCTCTCTATAGTATATGAAACAGCGGATTCGCTAAGAAAATATTGTCTGTATAGCCGGCCTTTGGTCATATATCTATGATATATGGTATGATATCAAAGTTATGGACCTCCTTCATCGGGAGGTACCTATTATACCATACAGGTTAAAACAGTTAAACAGTGCCCGGGTGCAAATATAATTTCTATTGAGAGTTATTTCATTTTTGTTGGGACTTATTTCATTTGGGCGTTATTTCATTTTTTTTGTAAAAATATAATTGTTTTGAATTAACGATTAAGTTTTTTGATCTTATTTCATTTTGGCGTTGAGAGTTATTTCGTTTTTTTAATTTGGAAGTTATTTCATTTTCGTTGGGACCTATTTCATTTGGAGTTATTGCATTGGGAGTTATTTCATTTGGGAGTTAACGGTACCAGAAAATATGTGTGCACCAATTAAAGGAAAAACGAGTTTCAGATACAAATTTAATACAATTTTTAATTATTAATTTATTAAGAAAAATATTCAATTATTTATTTATTAAGAAAATAGTTTTTTCTTTGTTAATTTTGTAAATTAATTAAATCTGTATCTGAAACTAATTAAAACCTTTAATTGGTGTAACATTTTTTTCTTAGTAAAACTTTGCAACTGAATTTGATTATATGCTGAAATTTGTTAATAATGAAATATTATGGTTATCTGGACATAATAAATTTTCCAGGGCCATTTAAAGCCTACTAAACTTTTCAATACCTTAAGCTAGTCATATCATATTTAGGCTCTTTAGATTCCTTGCGGGAAATTGGTGACAATTGTCCAATCGTAATTATCTGATCTTACATTAGAAGGGTTACAAGAAGTTATGGGTCGTGATTGATAAATAGAAGACACGCTATATAACTGATTTACAAGTGTTAAAATGATGACAATTTACATAGAAATAGGATATTAATGTAGGGAGAATATCGAAGCAGACCACCTCCTAAATGGGTCCCTTTTCGACTAGAAATAGGATACTAGTATAGTAATTGGCACTGAAATAGCACATTAATATGAACATCTCTTGTCACATAGTACCGTATCGATGTCAGTCGACCCATGCCTAAAATGTCAAAGTGTCAGGTCTCTTTTATAGAAATTGTTACAACTCACTTAAGGACGTGCAAGTCTGTGTTAGATCCTCTCGACCTAGGGTTAGGTTAGGACTCTAGGGGATGATTTAGATGACAGGTGATAACTATACTATACAGCAGTCATTAAACCCAAGATATTAAAGATCGTTACAATCGTGAGAGTGCGCCTTGGTTGGATTCATGTTTAGGTGACAAACCAGAAATTAATTTAGACATTTATTTAGAAATTAGTTCTGGTATTTTTAAACCTTCATTATATAAATTGGCTGGAAATTTTTCTTTATAAAATTTAATTTAAAATATCAATCCTGACTAAAAAAAAGTATATTTGGAATCTTAAAAATCTTTGTTATTATAAATATGAGTATATTAAAATTATATAATGTAAAACAATTTAATATTCTACTTATTCAGTAAGCGTTTCATTAAAATGGCCGCTATGAAAAAAATTCCGAGTTTTTGCAAATTATTGCTTTCGTTCTTTTACACATATTTTTATGTTAACAGAAATTTAGACTTATTTATTTTGGTGCAGAATAGTTTTTTATTTACTCATTTTTAACTATAAAACTAAAAAAACCATTTAGTTATTTTATCAAAAACATCGAATATAAACAATTTTTGGCTACTTCTATGGAATTAAAAAAATTATGAAAATTTAGTATTGATTAAAAAATAATGATTCCAAAAAATTTTCCTAAACATGTCCTGTGTGAAAATTTATTTTATGAACTTTCAATAACTTTAAAATATTTTTTTATTTGTTAAATGTGGCGGCAAATCTTGTACAAAAAAAAAAACATTTAGGGTTTAAAAAATCTCAATTTGCCAGTCCTGCATCATACACTTACTAACTTAATGTATTGCTGTTTCTTTTTATATTTACCTCAAATTTGCATACCAAACACGTACCATAAAAATACATTAAAATTTTTAATGTTTTTCTTTCTAGTCAAAAAATTTGTATTCACACATTGATTTGAGTAAGACAAGTGAAAATAAACAAAGTTATGCAGTTCAATATTATTACTATAACAGTACATTACGTTAACAGATTTAAATTCTGAGCACCCTATATTATGATGGTCAATTTTTTGCAATCATGATGTTTCAAGTTTTATTCTCAGTATGGTAGATAGACATTTGACCCGTTTATATGTTTATGTACTTAATAATAAGTAAAATAGCTTTAAATGTTTACATTAATAATTTATTAATAACCTATTTAAGATGATTGATTAAAATTTTTAATTCGCATGCATTTATTTAGTGTAATTTTAATGTATTTAAAAATACAGAAATAAGTTTGTATTGCCATCTCAGTTTAAAAATCAAATTTAGTTCACTTCAGAATATACGTAGCAATGTGTGTCTTATGTGAAGCTTTAATTTCTCATTTCTTGAAGTCGGCTAAAAAAAGAACTAATTTTTTGTCAAAGCCCGTATCAATAAAAAAATATCTTTTAAATACAGATTATAGTGCTCCACCCCTTCGTTTGACACTATATTTTTACACAGAAATATTAAATTGTACTGCTGGGTATTAAACACAGATATGAATGTATTTTTATGCAAACACTTTATGTGGCCAAACAATTTTTGATAAGGATTTTTTCACAATTCTACAGAAACAAAAGCAGGGAAAACAGTAAATTATAATTTTTACTGTATATGGAGAAGTAAACTTGTCATTTTTCATTTTAAGCTACAATTGTCAAAATTTAACATATTATTCTTATAGTGGGTAGCAATTTAATAGAAACATTTTTCGACAACAATATTACACAATTTTAGTTTTTAATAACAAACATTTTTTTTATTTAACAAAAAATTTCTGTTATTTAAAACTAAAATTACGCAAAATAGTTTTGAAAAAATTTTCCATTGCATTGTCACCTACTGTAAATATCATTTGTTGATTAAAAAAATACAACAATTTTTTTGTTTTTGTGGCTGGAGCAAAATACGCTAAAATGTGTGAACATTTACTACCAGATACCACATAGCACATGTGAAAGTTAATAGACACATATTTGGCTGCCAAAAAATGTGTTTTGTTCAGAATGTAAATTCATATCTAAAACCGGAAATTCAAAGGAAAAATTAGTTGCTCAGGAAATGGCAAAATAATAAATATTGAACTATGGACAATTGTAATTTTTTTCAGAAAAAACATATGTTAGTCTGCCAACATTTTTATTTTTATTAAAGAAAAAAACAAACATTTATTGCCCAATATAATGTATTCGTATATAAATAATGTAGTTCTTCTTTTTATATTAGTAAACATTTTCTTACTAGATATTAATAACAAATTCTGGGCCATTTAAAATAGTTGCCACTGCGTTCAATGAAAAATAGATTTTTATTAAAAAATGTTGGTTTAAAAGTGAAAAACAGATTGCAATAAATGCACCCGTACGTATTCCACGTAACAAATTTTTTTCGCTGTTATCCAAATCTATAATTTGGCAGGATTATCAGAAAAGAACTCGTTGCATGAGTATTAATAAATTTATGTCAAAATATTTGCATAAGAATTCAAAAAATTATAAAAAACTAAAGTTTAAGTAGTATATGAATTCATATCTGTTACGCAATAAGCAGCAAGTGAATCCTAAGTGACATGTTGATTGAACATATTTAAGATATAAATCTTCGCATCAGAGCAAGTTTTATGTGTATGTTTAACCTTCGCTTTGCCAATACCAACCCGGGTGACATTTTCATGTTTATTTCTTTAATAGCGTTTTTAAATTTGTTTCGATTTAAATGAAATTTTGACTCACTGAACAACTTTCTGAAAGAATTAAAACATGATAAAAAATTTATATTTTTATAAGGTTTTTTTTTTGGTTTTTTTTCAAATTTTCTTCAAGGTTTACCAATACCCACCCGGGTGGCAGAAAAGAATTTTTCACCTCTATTCATTTTTAAAATTTTTATTTCTTTTAAATATAATTTATTATTCCTCTTTTACATATTTTTTTTATTATTGTTAATTATTGTAAGCTTTTATAAGACAATTACGGTGATGAAGAATGGTGCAGTTGGTGCATTTAGTGTGACAGACGCTGTCTTATGCACAAATGATTTTATTGCATTTAACGCAAACTTGCCGTGTGTTTCTCTTTTGTTTATGCGATTGACAAATACGCCATTTGGTTTTTATTTTAATTTGCTCAGTTACATCCCTTTAGAGATTTTCATCGGCCTCGAAATCAGCATCCTGATCCGTAGCAGTATGTGGTTTACCTAAAAAGTAAAACTTTGGCTTATTTCCTCTTATTTTTTACCTAAGGTTCACTCCACAGCTGACCTAATGGAAAATCTTCCAGTAATTTGAGGTATTTTTGACCTGGTCAATATCAACGGACGACATTGGCCTTTGCCAAGCCTCTCAATAAAGTGTTTTCGTCGCGAATGCCTCACAGAATTTCACCAATGTGCTCCTGATATATTATAAATTAGGAAAGAGCGGATGTATAAAAAATATTAAAGAATAGTGCCAATGGCCTCCGGAATGTTGTTCCCTTTGTGAAAGACTGTGGAGCAGATGTAATTTTATCTTTGTGAATTCTTGACAATAGCACAACTGATTCATTTTTAGGTGAAACGTAGGATACAAGTACTAACGTTATACCTTCGGAAAATTCAAAAAATTAACTAGATGGAATTTCGCGACTATCGGACGGTTTAAACTCTTCATGACCATCTTTTCTTTTTTTTTTTTTTTGTTTTTGGTTTGATTACAACTTCTAAGTGTCCAGCTCTTTCGATAATGAAACTGTTGTAATAAAATTTTCTATGCTAACATTTCTTCCATAGTTTTTGAACATGCCCACCAGTTTTTTTTGCTGTACGCTCGCCTTGATATATATAATCACATGCTCACCAGATTTTATTCCATATTTAGCTGGCTTGGAAGACATGTATTGCGTCAAATGACGTCGGCCCCCAAAAAAAATCAAAGAGTTGCTCGTCTACGGTTATAAACTCGTATGGTCGATAATGTGCTCTTAATTTGTAATTCACAGTCGCGAAGACATCTCTTAGAGGTGAAAAAATTAATTTCACTTTGGGTGCTACTATCTACGTAGTAGATTTTTCCTTATCCGAAACTTCCTTGTTTTTCTGGTCTCACAGAGTTTATTTTGACTTTTATTTTACTTTGAAAGAATTAAAAGCTATAACATATTATTTAAAAACAAAAAATTATACATACGTAGGTGCGATCTCGTACTCAACATTGGGAGCCCTCGGGATCTCAATTATACCGAAAACTGTTGCCGTACGGCAAGATTGGGTAAAGTAGAGTAATTTTGAGAGAAAGTATTCTTCTTCTTCTTGCACGAAACAGCCCAAACTTTTTCTTTGGGTTGATTATGAAAATACTAAACAATCAAATATTTGAAAATAAACAAACAAAATTAAAAAAATATACATATGTTTTTATCGTCACAAAAACTATTATTTAAAAGTTTTTTTTTATAAAAGATTAGAATAAAATGTCATCTGTACGAAATATTTGTGTTTTGATTATGTGCGAATGCTTGCAAAACACTTTGACATCACGTTTTGGGATACAAAGTTGGTTTTTTGTGTTCCCGTACTTTCGGCCATTTTTGTCTCTAAGAGAGTTTATTATTATTTTCTCTCATTTTACCAAACTTTTCCCAAAAAGTATGACAAACACTTCTCCGTCGCATATAAACATATGTATAAAAGTAGGGTGCCACCCGGGTGGGTATTGGTAAAAAATGTACATAAAAGCCTTTGGTATAGCGAAGGTTAACCAACAGTAAGTGGTCTATTTTCCTTTTTTATTTTTCTATTCCTTTTTAACTTAATAACACTATTAATAATTTATTTTTATTATTGTTATTAATTAATTTTTCTAATATTATTATTTTTATATTCCAGTTAGCAATTTGTTATATTATTTTGTATTTTCACTAGCACTCTAATTTATAAGATTTACCATCTTGTTGTGCTAGAATAAATGAATAAATAAATAAATATTAAAACTCTGATATTAAAGGGTCATATTATTATAATAACATTACATAACATTTTGTAAACGTACACAGTTTCGTAATGATAATTAAACAAGTTCTTTCTTCTCCTATTGCTTTCCAGGTTACCAAACTAGATGACATTAGTCCTTTGATTTTTTTAAATCGCACAAAAGCCGCCCTTAATTGCGCTGCCGGTTCTATGCAGGTTGGTTCGAAATGTTATACAATGGTTTAAATAACTTATAATTAAATATAATTAACTGTTGATTTTATTTTTTTTATTAATATATTACATTCCAATAGGTTGACATGAAATTTAATGAACCTTTTCACGGTATTATACAAGCTGATTATGATCGTAGTAGTGCTTGTCGTGTTAATGGTAAAGGTGCATTATCGTACAGGTTGGAATTGCCATTGAAAGGATGTGGCACTCTGCAGGTATTTAAACAGATAATAATTGGAAAAGTGTTTATTAAATTAATTTGTTTATTTTCATTAAAATAGAATCCAACACGAGTTTTTACCAACAATATCATTGTACGCTTTCATGCCAATTTGGAAATGGATGGAGACGAGATTATTACAATAGTATGTCGTTATCCACCACCAATACCATCACTGCCACCAGCTTTGCCAGCGCCTATGTAAGTTTAATATAATACTGCAAAGAAGCTAATTAAAATGTATATTGTAATTTAAGTTTAAATCCTATTGCTGCCGGTACTGTCATCCAACCGCCCCTGAAAGGCATTCAAATCGTTATGGTTATTTGTGCTATTATGTTTTTGACTTTATTATTGTTGGGTTTGGCTGTTTCTTACTATTGCCTACGTAGCCGACCTATACCAGTGGTTCGTCGTCTTCCTATGTCAATGGGAAGTGGATCAGAAATTACTAAACTTAGTGGCAGCAGCTTGGGTGGTATTGGAGACTTTGAAGGTGTTAAAATACCCAGAGCTCATGCTGCTTTAACTACGATACACAGTTCATCAGGTAGTGAAGGTGCATTGATACCTTCTGATTACCCCAGCGAATCACATTCCGAAATTGAAGAAATCGATACTAGGTGAGGATAATCTTAACCATTTTCTTAAAAATTTTGACATATTGTTTGTATTTCAGATCACTGCCTTTCAGCTCAGCTGGAAGTTTCGAAAATCGTGCTTTTGTCCAAGAGACTTCAAGCATTTATAGCGATCATTATGGTCATACGCAAGAGGTTCAGGCCGCCAATGCTGTGGCTACAGCCATACCTCGGCATCCCATTGCAATTAAAGAATCTTCTTCGCCAAAATTCGATATTCAAGTTCGCGTAAAGAAATCACCACTGCCACCACCATCTCCTCAAACTTCTGACACTGAGAGCGTGTCTACCTTACGCACCGATCGCAATAATCTTTCCACTATAATGGAAACTCACGAGGATCGTGAAAGCATTATTACAATGGAATCACTGCCTGGTCAAGAAGAAACTGTACATACACAATTCATGTATACACCTGATATACATGCTGTGCCGCAACAGTCTGAAATTACAGTGCCACCGCCACCACAACCTGTGTTCTCCGTTTATACTCGTACGCACCATGAAGTTGTAGATGGTCGTCCAGAAACCTGGTCTGATTATACTGATGGGCCTGCTCTAAGTGAAATAACTGACATGACTTCTCGAGCTCCTGACTTGCATTCGGTAGCAGAAATGGTCGATACTTCGCACTTTGTTGAAACGGAATATATACCACCAGAACCTCCAATCGTCGTTAAAAAACCTCAAATTACCTCTCATACTGTAGATGATGTTTACTTGCGTACGATAACCGAAAAGAAGACTATTGAAGATATTGAATCTCATAAACGTAAAATTACCGAATACAAAGCTAAGGCTAAACCACTGCCTCCGCCCATACCTGATCCAACCTGGGATGTTAAAATACGCAATTATCCAACCGACCGTGAGCAGCAGCAATGGGAGAATTTCTCAGACATTTCAAGCGTTTCTGGCTTAACTCTAACACCCAAAATGGAGAGATCCGAATTATCGCTGCCTCCCAAAGAACTGCCACAGCAAATCTATGATAACAAAGAGCAATTAACTAGCCCTCAATTGGTAGGAAACATGAAACCTATTGAAATGCCACCAGCCGATAAGGCCGTACCTAACTGGGATGTTTTAATAAGAATCTTGGAAGAACCGGAAATGTCTGAAGCTGATGATGTCAGTTCAGTTCACTCTAGCGTGCATCCCTTGACACGCTATCTAAGCTATGATGACAAGACAAAATGGAAAGAAATTATTACCACGGAGTCGTCATTGCGTACCATGTTAACAGAAGCTGTGGTTAAGGAAGATTTCGAACGCATACGATCAGATACCAGATATGAACGTATCTTTGAACCACAAACTTGGGATGTTATCATACGTATTTTAGCTCCTCCTTCCGATGATGAAAGCGATGTTGAGTTCAGAGCTCCCAAGCGTGTCAAGAAAACTCAACCTTGGGATACGCGTTCCAGACGCAGTTCTCTACCTACACTATATGAATATGATAGTGACGGTGGTTCTAGTGTACGTACCATTCGCATGGATCCTTCTATGTCCATCAATCCTAACGCTTTTAACATACAACGGTCGAGAAGATCTTCACGTACTTCTTACCATACTGATCACAATGATTTCCGTTCAATGTCTGAGATGATCGTAGACTTTGGAAGATTAGACAACATGTCCAATGCTAGTTCTTTTTATCCAATGCAATATGATGACGATGATATATCCGAACGACGATCATTCCACAGATCTGTCAGCCATCCTTCTTTGGCCAGGTCAGCTAGTGAATTTACAGAACACTGGGCAGCACCAGAAGATATGTCTTCACCAGAGGGTACTCCCACGCCAAGAAGATCACAACAATTGGTAAAATAAAATAAAACTTGAAACTAAAACTAAAATGGAATACATTTTTATATAATTTTGCTTTTAGGCCACATTCCAGCCACGCGGTGTCCCAGCGCCTCCACCACCACCACGTGCTGGCCGCATAGTAGCACAAACGCAAAGTGAATATGTTGAAACAAGACGTTCTACATCGTATCGCAACGATGTTAAATCCATGCCCAGAGAATGGTAAACCACAGGGAAACGCAACAAAGATGTAAGAAACTTTAAAGCGGCAGGAACCGCCAAATTAAATAAAAGAAACAAAATTCCACCTTACCGTTTTTATAAAAACTCCCATGTCATCTTTGTGATACTCTCCAGCTATTATGGATCTTTAAAATGCTCTAGTTTTACACTGGTCTTATATAATTATCCTTTTTCTTAAAGTTACTCTCTAGTTTGCTTTTTCTTGCTTATTCACTAATTGTTTTTGCTGTTTTAACGCTACTTATACACTGAGAGAAAATTATATTTACAAATTATTTTTTAACACAAGTGCCAATTGACTCAAACAATAAAAATATGTTATTTATAATTTAAAACAATTAAAAAAACAATTGAGTTATAAAGAAACAAAATTTAGTTTATAGCTTAAAAAGATTTGTAAAAATATATATTTAACAAACTATTAATTAATACTCTTTTAAATAACGCAATGATGTGTCTTAGTTAAAGTAGAAAAATATTCTTAAAAAACTTAATATGAACATGCGGGAAACAAAGTTTCTGTTTTCAAAAATTTACAAAGCATTTTCTAATAGCCATGATATATTTTAGTTGAAAATAATTGGAAGACTTTTGAAAGGGAAACTAAAATTTATCTTTTATGTTTTCCTGTTTTTTTTTTGTGTCATATTAGTTATATAAAATATTGGTAGTTGTGTGCCAGCTTCAAACAATGAGTTCGCTTTATTTTCACTAGTGCGTATGATTAATTTTAATTTGACTATAAAAATAATTATGTAGATGGTTTGAAAACATAACACACATCGCACCCTAAATACAAAAGGGTCACAACTCAAAATACTAAAATTTTCAGGAGAGACAAAAAACTGTTTATGTGCAGAAGCAACACACTTAACATAAAAATAGATATAAGTGTATTTTCCAGTTAAAAAAGATAGTGATGTTAAAGAAATTTTTGCAGTAGTTAGAGATATGTACTCGAAATTATTTTATGGAAAACAGTAAGTTTTGGAAAATTTTGAGTTGTGACCCTTTTGTATTTAGAGTGCGATATGTCAAAATTTTTTTCCAGATACCAGAAAAATTTTAACATGAATGCAAACTTAAAACTCGTTAAAAATGTTTTAACTAGCTCTATTTTGGAACAGAAAGTAAAGCAGAATACTCGTAAAATATAAACTACTTTTTAAAGTAAATTTTATAAAAGTTTTCTTTTTTTGTAATTTTCTTGCAATATTTAGATGACCAACAAACTACACTTTTTATATGCAATAATATCAAGTACTATCAAGTAATATCAAGTGTTTCGTTTAAAGGCCGACAACCTAGGCATACAAACTTTTTATCTCAAGTACCCTACAGTCATACTAAATTGCTATCTGATGATGTTCATTCACAGAGAGAAAAATTATATTCTAAATTCAGGCATAACTTTTAGTTTTATACATTTTTCACTGAAAACAAACAAAAAGGGGATAGTTCAAATAATTATGAAAATTATTAAATACCTTTTTTATTCTGCCTAGTTCGATACATTTGTGTTGTACAATATTAAAATGTGTTTCATATTTTATTTATTGTATTTTCAACAATTACTCATATCTTAAATTTAAAAGAAAAATAAATTGTTAAGCTCAGCTAGTGCTAGACAAATAAATTTAATGTCGTAACACCAAATTGGTTTTATGATTGACTTGTAGAAAAATAGTTTAAAGTCTAAGCTGAGGAAAGAGTTTCGACCAGTTAAATTGGACTTCTTTAAACTTCATTATATTAGTTTTAACAATATTACCATGTTTTTATGAAACATCGTATTCAATTGGGGTCTAACATAAATCATAGTTATACCATAAATCATAATTATACCATTCTTCCCACAAACTACCAAGCACACCGTATACATTTTCTTGTATTTTTGGAGATACCCAAATCAGCTATTTTGTTTAATAAACCAACAAGAACATAATCACTAAATAGATGACAAATTTTTTTTTTTTTGGAATTTACAAGCGTTGTTTTACCATCAGTTCATTTATCATAAAATGGCATACTAAACTAAGGACAAACAATAGAGTGCCGAAATCTGACAGGTATATGACCTTAAGTTAAGTTTAGAGTTATGCAAAAAAAACATGAATAATCAGTTTCAATCCGACTGTACTTAAAACAGTTCAAGTCCGGTATAAATTCGAATATTATTAATCCCATCTTTCTTTTTTTTAGTACAATGTTGTTTTTTAAAGAACTGACCTCTTAAATAAAGATCAAAACCAGTCCGAATAATAAAGGAATAAAGCAAATAATTCACCGCTTAAACAATATATATTTTAACAAGCATGGAGTTCTTGATATAAGAAAACCACACCAATATATAAAAAACCATATTTTTTCAGTGTATTGGGGAATGGTAGACAGCAGACATAAAACATACATAGTTTCGTACATTTTTGACGCTTGTCCCAATCTTTACATCTGACACACTTGTTGGAAAGTATAAAGTTTAAAACAATATTTTTCGAAATATTTGGTCACGTAAAACGGTGCACCAACACAAATAAAACAAATAAAGATGCGTCATGTTGCCACTCAATAAGTATTTATAAACCGCATTGATAGTTGTTAGATTAATTGAAAAAAAAAACAAGAAATTTAAACAAACTAATGTCACAAAACTCTTACAAAATACAATTTCTTGCCAATTTATATTAAACAAAACTTCTTAGCATTTTCATATTAAGTTTTACATTTAAAAAAAATTCAGCTCTTCTCAATGCATTCATGAATTAATTTGAATTCTAAAAATTGAATTTTTGGAAACAGCTGAATTGCCCAATCCTTTTTATTACAATTTTATGTAAAAATAAAATATAAAATTTTACCAATAGGTGGTGGGGACTTTACAGCAATTTTAACTTGATATATTTTTTTTAATTTTTCTATTTAAAATCTGTAATTATTTTTTTTTTTATTATACAAGTATATGAAAATACAAACACTACACAAATAAAAAGTATTAAATACTACCTTAAATAAATATAGTAAATAAAATTTAAATGCATATAATATATACAAACGTCTATTAATTAAATATTTTAAATATACACTGAAACAACTTTTTTAAATAAGATAATAAAATTAATAAAATTTGAATTATAAAAGTAAGTATTTTTTTAGAATAAATAATAACTATTCCTAAATCACAAATATTGCTTTTAACGAAATTATTTTAAATTTAAAACTAAATTATAAATTGTGAATAAATTATAATTCAAATTAAACTAAAATTCAACAAGTAAAAGTGCTATATTCGGCCGTGCCGAATCTTCTATACCCTTCACCACGGTGATTTTATTTATACAGACATGTACAGCATTATCCATATTGTTGACTCTTTATTTAAATAAAGTCGTATAAGAAAAAATCATTATTCATGAGTTAAAGAAATAGAAGACAAATGAAAACAAATTCCGTTTGCTACAATTGTCGCCGTGTTGTCAGCTACTTAATGATATTGAAGCCGACGCTACATCGTAAACTCTGACATTGTTGTAAAAATACTTATTTTGCTTTTATAAAATTAAATAACTTTTTCAAAAACTTTTAAATATCTCCTCCAAAACTTTTTGTTTGTATATGAATTTGTAATTTACAATAATAATGTAATTTGTGACATTTTCTTTTGTTGAATAAAATAGAAATTAGCCTAAGTTGACGACATCCACAACGGTGGTCGTGTAGCCATGTAGCTATACTGGCTACAAAAAAAAAAACGTTTACCTATAATCGTGTGTATTTTATTTTTGGCAGTTTTTACCCGGTATCCTGATGATGTCTATGTGTTTAATGCACCTAGGTTTTAAACAAAGATCTCATCTATTTTAATTCAATCGCATTTAAAAAAAAAAATCAAATGCATTTAAAAAAATATGTTACTCTATATACACACATACATACATATGTATATTCTTAATATTAAATATATGTTATGTTACAGTCATGATTTTCATTTTCAAAGAAATATTGAAATTTTTGTTTTAATTTTTCGAAAATTGTGTGTAAAAATTTTTTGTAAAAATATTTTTTTAAAAATTTTTTGTAAAATTTTATTCGAAAATTTTTTGGAAAATTTTTTAAAAAAATTTTTTTTCTAATATTTTTCTGTAAAATATCTTTTTGAAAATGCTTTGTAAATTTTTTTGTAAATATTTTTGAAAAAAATTTTTTTAAAAAATTTTTTTTTAAAAATTTTTGTAAAAATTTCTTTTTAAAAATTTGATTGAAATTTTTTTGTTAAATTTTGGACCTTTCTCCAATATATTGAGTAAGAATGGTCAGACTAAAGCAAAAAGAAATCCTTACAAAAAAAAAATAAATTTCATCATATTGACACATGGGGGGCCCTTTTAACTGCTCCTATTTGTCAGTAGGTACCCTGTGGGTCCATTGGCTACCTCTATGCGTATTGCTTTCTATTAAGGTCTCTAATACAAATCAAAGCAGAAAAACCCTACCAATCTAAAAACAAACAAAAATCGCCCCTCGCAGGGGGTTATTGATCCCCCGAGATCTGTATGCACTCCTTGCGATCTACCTGTCACACTCTAATATTTATTTGACAAAAAAAGGCAAAACAGAATCATTAAAGCCGAAAAAAATTAAAAAAAAACGTAAAAAAATATAGGTGGGCGTGGTTTTTGGCCCGTAGCCTCCAAAGGAATGATCCGATGTTGCTGAATTGCAATACCAAAATTTTCGAAACTATGCCTGACAGATTGGTGTGCTTAAATTTTTTGTATCTCTTCTGATGCCTTGGCAAATGACATTACCACACTAACACGGACAGACGGACAGACGGACAGACGGACAGACGGACATCGCTTAATCAACTTCTCTATGTATAAGGATCCAGAATATATATACTTTATGGGGTCGGAAATGAATATTGTAGAAATTACACACGGAATGACAAACTTATATATACCCTTTCCACCTGTGGTGAAGAGTATAAAAAATAAATTTCATCATATTGACACATGGGGGGCCCTTTTAACTGCTCCTATTTGTCAGTAGGTACCCTGTGGGTCCATTGGCTACCTCTATGCGTATTGCTTTCTATTAAGGTCTCTAATACAAATCAAAGCAGAAAAACCCTACCAATCTAAAAACAAACAAAAATCGCCCCTCGCAGGGGGTTATTGATCCCCCGAGATCTGTATGCACTCCTTGCGATCTACCTGTCACACTCTAATATTTATTTGACAAAAAAAGGCAAAACAGAATCATTAAAGCCGAAAAAAATTAAAAAAAAACGTAAAAAAAATATAGGTGGGCGTGGTTTTTGGCCCGTAGCCTCCAAAGGAATGATCCGATGTTGCTGAATTGCAATACCAAAATTTTCGAAACTATGCCTGACAGATTGGTGTGCTTAAATTTTTTGTATCTCTTCTGATGCCTTGGCAAATGACATTACCACACTAACACGGACAGACGGACAGACGGACAGACGGACATCGCTTAATCAACTTCTCTATGTATAAGGATCCAGAATATATATACTTTATGGGGTCGGAAATGAATATTGTAGAAATTACACACGGAATGACAAACTTATATATACCCTTTCCACCTGTGGTGAAGGGTATAAAAATAAAATATAGAAATTACTAACAAATTTATTAGTTTTCTTTTACATACAAAATAAAAGACAGCCATATTACTTCTATGAATATGGTCCAAAATTCAAAGAAAGTTCACAGCATAGAAAAACCAGTAACAGTAAATTCAATATAACAAAAATTGATAAAATAAAAAATAATAAAAATAAAATTAAATTAGATTTAGATACAAGTGCATAGTCGAAGTTGCATTTAATTCTACCTTAAGTCTTTTCTACAGAAAACTACCGATTAACCCAAAGAATTGACTGGCGCGGACTCACGGGCAATCGAATTTCGCGGATAAACCGCAAAATTACAATTGGTTAAATAATGGCTAAGTAAACAATACTACTGTTGTAGTGTGTTGTATTTCATCATTTATTATGGTTTATTTTCATTATATATTATGACCAGGACTGCCAAGTGAATTTAAGAAAAAATCGTAAATTTCCTGATAAAAAATGAAAAAACTCTAAATTTTTTTTTTAATTTTTTTTATAATTGTTGGTATAGCATAGTAATAGATATAGTAACACATAGTCTGTGTAATGTTCAAGTGTCTGGCTATTGCGTTTTAAAAACTAAGCACGTATACGTGAAAATAACGTCACTATCGGCTACCTTTAATTTTTTGTATTTTCTGTTACGGCGGCCATAACAATACACCTTCTGTGGTAATTTTATTAGCATAACTGTTACAGTTCCATTGATAAAGTGGTGTAACAGGCGGAGAGACATAGGAGCGAAAACAATATGGTTATGTTTTCACCCTTTAGTTATGGAACTCTAAAGAGAAGTATGAAACAATTTTCTCTCGATTTCAAAATGTTTGAATGAAGTGAGACGTTCAATTCTATACAATGTGGATATTGAATAAAAAAATAGCACAATTTATCCTTGAGATGCTAGGTATCGATGCATCGATTAATAACAAAGATTCACCTCTTACTTTGAGCTATCAAATACTTTGAACATTTTGATTTAATGGAAAAATGTTGATCAAAACACCGTTGGTAAGTACGATTATTTGAAAAAGGTTTTTTTTTAATATTGAAAGAAGATAGAGCAACTCGGTAACGGTTTATGTTATTTGATCAATAAAGAAATTCGAAAATCTGTATCAAAAGTTATTTTAACATTGTGATTGAAATTCGAAAAAGCATCATTGTCACTTTGAACCTGTCCAGTAGTTTTAGAGCAATCGTAAAAGAAATGAAAATAAAATTTTAAAATTTTTGTTTCTTGTATAGATAACTGTGTTCCAAACAAACCAAGTTATATCTCATCGAAAACGGCGGTATTCTATTAAAAAAAATGTGTTATGGAAATGGAAATAAAAAACACCAGCATTAATGCCCCATAAGCTGTAACTGTAAAGGCGTACGCAAAGAAAAAACATGGTTATGGTATGGTCATTATATTCCCTGTAACAATGTATGGTTACGATGAACAAATTTAAGTTGTTTTTAGTCACGATAAACAAGTTTTGGTTACGGTCTCATTATTAAATGGTTACCACACACAACAAATTCAACATGTTTGGATTGAAACATATAATTTTCAAGCCACAACCAAAGTTTAATAAATATTCAAAAATAATATAAACAAAATATTTAATTTTAAAATATTTTAAATAATGTTTGTTTTTATTCATCGGGTTTGACAATTTGTTGTTAAAAATAATATAATAAAAAAATAGTAAAACAATGTGTAAGCATTTTTTTTTTTTTTGAATATTATTACGGTTGTGATACTTATAGTTGTTTTAAGAACAATACAAACTGAATTTATTTATTCAAATTTTATAATAAACCATTGGGATTTTATAATAACAAGATTTCATTAAAACAATAGGCAGTCATCCTTTTTAAACTGAAATCTTGAAGAAATCTACTTACTCATATTTTTTCATTCATTCTTACAGTAAACGGGAGTTTAAAAAATATAGTTTTAATTTATTTTAAAACAAAATTTAAGAAATTTGTTTAGTACTCTTTAAAATCATTTTAACAAATTGAGTAAAGAAAATGTGATTAAATTTTGCTTAAAAAAGATAAAATCTTATTTTAACCTTTAAAAAAAAAAAATAAGAAAAAAGGTAAAGGAAGACAATAAAAAGACAAAAAAAAAGCAAAACTCAACAGGATGTGAATAGAAACGAAAAATTTAATTTAAAAAACAACAGTAATTCTGGGAAAAATTTATTCTCCTTGGTTTGGCATTGTTACTAGAACTTTTACCAAAAATCCGAATACGAATACGCATTTATAGTTGTATACGATTTGTCCTTTATTAAGAGTTTTATATTTACGATAACAATTATCCTCCTCTAACGTTTCTCTACTTAAGATTATTATAGGTAGAACTAACGTTGTCCTTTTTTCACATTTACAAAAGCATGTTTCGGTATACCAAATAAATTAAGGAAATAAGGTTAACGCTGTCCAATTGAATTATAAAGATTTTTGTTTAAGAAATTACATTATTTCTGTTTTTTTTATCAAATTTTCATTTTTACTTACATTTTAATTATTTTTAGCTAAATAAGTGTAAAAAAGGTAAGTTTTTATGGTAAGATGGTACATATTACTCAATTATTGCTTAATGCGTTGGATTCTATGTATGGTTTTACTATGTAAAAAAAAGTTTCAGGAGACTTTAAAATGTTGTAAAATATTGAAAATTTGATAAATTAAAAGTAATCACTTTTTTTGGTATTATACATTTTCTTGACAGTTAATTAAATTAAATATGTTAACATATGAAAAAGAAATTTCATATGCGATACAATTTCGTTAATTCGAGATACTCATACTTTTATTACTTATACATTTTTTACTCACACAAATAAAAATAAAATCTGAAATTTCTAGTTGTTTTGCAATTTAGTAATACACACAATGCGGCTTTTTTATTACTTTTGATCTGTTATCTACCAAATTTTAATTTTATTTGATATTTAAATATTTACTGTTCTGTTTTACATTTTTCCTAATTTACACGTGAAATTATGTGCTCACCGAAATTTTCTCTGAGTAAATCCATTGATTGATGCGATGTGTGGGAAGTGGCGCCGTCTTGCTGAAACCCAATGTCGCCGAAATCACGAGCTTCAATTTCAGGCATCAAATAGTTGGTTATCATGGCACAATAACGGTCGGCATTGACGGTTACGTTCGCACCGGCATCATTTTTAAAACAAATCACACCAAACAGTTGTTTTTTTCTGCATGAAGTGACAGCTTTTGAATCTTCAGGTTGCTCTTCGTCCCAAATGCGGCCTCATCGCTAAACAAAATTTTTAATATTTATTTAAAAAAAATAAAACATTAGTAAGTAAAATTTGTTCTAAAATAGATATAAAATATATTTAATTTTTTATAAATATGAGCTTTAATAAAACACCAACAAATAAACACCGTTTTTATTTTTCCTTACTGCCCTTCTACAATAGGATGGTTTCTTGCCAACACTCAATGCAGACATGCTTTTTCTGTGATAAATTTTTCAAATATGTTCCAACATTGTTACAATGTAACTGTTTAGAAATGTAAACAAAGAATTGGCATTATATATTGGGTGGAGATTTAATTTTCCTATATAGTTACCGGTAGTTAAAGGCTATCTTAAGTTACCTTTAAAGTTTAATGTGCAGTTTTAAATTATGACATGAAAATACCAAAACAAACCCAAATTACTTTTTACAATTTTACGATAGGCCTCTACTTTGCCTTTTTAAAAAGTAAAAAAACATTTAATATCAATAACAAGATCTTTTGTGTAGTGAATTGCTGAATATACAAACTAACGACTGCGCCCCACTAAAACTGTTGGTAGCCTCACTAATTTTGTAGGAAACCATCACTATAGCCCTTCTTACAGAGCTCCTTTCTTTACTCTGTAAGGAGTTAGCTAGTTAGCGCTAAAATAAGTAAGTGCTTCAAACAAAAATTTACTCGTCTATTTCGCCATTATCAATTTTTGAAATATACATAACGTAATTTCCTTAAAGAAAGAGCTAAAAGTAATATAAAATTCTACCTTGTGTACTTTTTTTTTTATTTATAATATGTTACAATACAGTTACAAAAAAAATATATTTGGGCTTAATTATTAAGGGCATTATAGTGAAGCAGAGCAGAAATCTAACTTAAAACCTTCACATTAGACTAGCACATTATTTATTACTCTACACCTGGACCCAATATTACTTTACAACAATTAGAATTAAACATTGTAATTTGTTTGTTGGTATTTTTGACTACAATAGACTTTGTAAGCCCTCTGGTATTTTAGAAAGTTTTAAATATAGAATACTTCTCATCTTTATAAAAGTTTAAGCAGAAATACTAGTTTATACCATAAGTAAGAAATCATAATTGTAATCGAAAAATTAAGAGATCTAATTTAACATGAAGATACAATATACAATATACAAGAAATTTATATTTCAAGCTTTTGCTATACATAATCCTTACAGCAATTCACGAGAAAGAAAATAAAATAAAACGTTGTATTGTCTAAAGAATACCAAAGAAATTTATAAATTTAATTTCTTTTATTTTCAAGAAAGAAACTTACTAAAAAACATTAGAATATCACATCGCAAAGAAAAAATTAAATAAAGAGCTTTGATTTACTGTGCAATTTTCCAATTTTGAATCACAGGCATTTAACAGTAAAGATAACAGTAAAGAGAAACACAACTATCAAGAAGAACAAGTTTGTTATAAAACCCTGATACAACGCAAATAAGATGTATGTATGTATTTAAGACAGCTATATAAATATCCCTGTCACATAAAAATGATTGAAATAACTTAAATAATAAGTTTTATGGATGACGTGAAAGTAGAAATTTAAGTCAAATCGATGCAAAATGTAATTTATATGCGTCAAAGCGTAATATTATTTAAAGCGTGTCAAACATTTCACACAATTTGAAACCTGATTCGTCAATAATATTTTGCGGTTTAGAAATAAAATAAAATGAAATATTTTTCATTTTGCTTTTATAGTTTTAAAGTTTCTTTATAAAAGTGTTTTTTTTTATAAATTTTTAACTTGCTTTAAGCACTGATAAAAAATATAAAAAATACTTACGTTACGTAGTAGTGTGCTAGTAGTAACATGAAACATTTTCTTTCGTCAGGAAATATTTGTATGCAATTTCTAAAGAACATGTTTTAATTATTATATTTTTCTTTACAAGTTCGTTTCCTTTAAGGTTAAAATCTACAAACTTGTGTTCTCTGAAAATTACTTATACAAGGGATATCCACGTTACCGCGTTTAAATATTTAAAAGTGGGAAACAACTATGAATAAAACTATATTACATACTAGCAGTTCCCGCGACGTTGTCATATTTTTTGTTCGAATTTACCTTTTGTTTTGTTTTTGATCCTCGCCAAAAACTCTTACTTTTATAGCGCTGTAGGTATCTGTCTCTGGGTGACTATATAGGATGCTAAAACATAGGTTTTATTTAAAATTTAAGTCCGCATAATTGCGTACTTTCGTTTTTATCTCTATTTTTTATTAAAAATAAGATATTTTTAGGAAAAAAATATATATTTGAATTTAGGGACTAGGGTACTACAGCACAAAATATTATTAAAACCCATACAGTAACTTTTACTTGATGCGGCCATAGCAAACAGAAAACAAACAGACAGAAGAAACTGCATAAATTGATATTTCTTAATTAAAAAAATATTTCATGTACAGACACGGTCCTGTTACAGCTTTATTATATTATAGATTAAAGTAGGGGGATGCCGAAGCAGATCACTAACTTTATTGGTCTATTTTCAACCCCCATCGGTCGACAATATTTGCTAATTTACGACTACCTTACTGCCGTCGAGTCTCATTCTAACACTAGATTTTCCTTTTGACTGTAGTAATTTCAGACTATCGATTGTAATTGTCTATTTTAAGTGCTTGGAACCCCTACCGACATCATATATAGCTGCTCATGGTTCTTAACTTTGTACCAGCCTGTGCAGGACGTTCGCGCAATATTTGCACTACTGTCCTAGCCTCTAACGACATAGTGTGCAAGTATCGTATTCTTAATTATTACCTTTGGCAACAAGAGATGATACTTGAACTTTCTATTACTTGTCATTAAAGCAGTATTCCAACTTAATGCACTTTGCTTATAAGCAACTTTTGAAACTTTGTGCACAGATGACTAGGTAAATGTAAATTTCCCAAACTTAAATACACCATAAAAATGATTTGCTAAATGTTACGATATAAAAACTTATTCCTAAGTGTTTAAAAATTCCTTTACGAATAAAGCACTTGTAGTTCAAAATTGTAGTCGATTTTTTAACTTCTAAATATGCATTTATAATAAATTAACAAAGAGATAGAATAAGGAGATATTCTCCTTTTCTTCAACCCTTTTTCGAAATTCATGGTGATTGTGGAATTTCATAAATGATTAGCACAGCTGGCTTAACTTTAATATAATTTTATATAATTTTATATAATTTTATAATATATAATTTTATATAATTTTATATCAACCCAAAAAAAAACTTTAATAAAAGTATATAAATTATATTGTTATAAATCTATTTTTCTCTAAAACATTTCATTGCCAAAAGCAGTTTGCTTCAAAATATAAACAGATATCTAGTCATTACTTTTGATACAAAACAATTTTAAATTTATTCGAACTTAATTAAACTAATAGGTAGGAATACACCATCGTCTTTGGCAACAACCTCTGCACCCTGGTAGTTCAGTACATCTCTAGCTAGCTCACATGACACTAACACATCTACACATTCATATAATAAAACAGTAACTCATTTCCTGTCTGTCTCTTTCATTGTATTCGCTTCACGTAAAAACTACTGGTAAAATAATTTTTTTTTGTGAGAAGGATCCTTAGTATCCTGATTCCAATATAGGATACCTTTTTTTCGCAAAAATATATTATTTCCAAGAGAAAGTGGAGAAAAAGCAGTGAAGCGATTTAAAGGTACTGCATACTTTAAGGCATTTTTTATTTTCGAAAGCAGTATATTTTAAAGATTTGCGAAACATATGCCGCTGTCTTAAAATAATGAAAAAGAATTTAAGGCGGGATATTTTATACACGGTTGAGCAATAGATGGCGCCGTTTAAAAATAATCAGAAGATATGCCAAATAGACAATTAAATAAAATTTGCTTTTGATTTGCAGTTTTACATTGTGGAATTAATTAAAATATTTGAAACACCTTTGACAGAGCTTTGCAACAACTTTCTGCCATTTTAAAATTTTGTATACATTTTAGAATTTTATCTAGGGATAGGTACCTCGATCGAACAAAATATTGTCAGGATGTTTTATTAATCTGTACCAACGAATGATCAACGTATGATTTTTTAACAATAATACGCCATGTATTTCAAACTTAAATGTTATGAAATAATTAATTTCGATTTCCTTTTTAAACAGTTAGCAGCTAAATTAGTATTAAAATTCTAAATTTTAGCATAAAAAATTTAGTTTTTTATAATTTTGTTGTTATTTTTTAAATACTAATTTTTCATTGATATTTAGTGAAATAACGAAATATCGGTTGACGTTCGCACAATTTTTTATTTGATTTACAAGGCATATTACTTTAAGGAATTAATAACTATTTCTTTGAGAAAAAAAATTATTTGAATATGTAGTAATGTGATGTTTGTACTCGTAGAAATAAATTAACTACACTAACGTTCGTAAATCACTACATACTTAATGCTTATTAAGTAATAGGACCTATATAAGTACCCGACCCAAAGGATATAAAATAGTTTTGTAAGACCAGGAGATTTTTAACAAATTTAATTTTTGCATTAAGGTAATGCGATTGTGCTCGACAAATATATTAATCGAATAAATATTCGAAGAAATCTCCGTCTGAGTTATTATTTTTTTTAGTGTAAATTAACTAATTTTTGTGTTATCCAAGCAAATTTAATTTGCGTAGTTTTAAATTTATTATCATGAACATGGAATTAAATCAATCCAAAAAATACTTGCGAGCGAAAAAGCGTTAAGGAAAGAAAATACTATTCTTAAGCATTTGAAGGAGACGGAGATTTTTAAGTCCGTCTCTTTTTTCCTGTCCTCTGTTTCACATCTAAGAACAAGTAACTAAATATCTTAAAAAACCGCCTTTAAAAGCTAGTGTTATTAAGATTTTAAGTAAATCATGTAACATTGACGCATACCTAAAAGAGTCAAATCGTTAAAAATCATAAAACCACAAGTTTCATGGCTGGTAAAGTAAGAAGATAATAAAACATCAAAATGAATTTTAAAAGAAAAAACGAAAAGAGTACAATGTGTAAAAACAACAACACTGATAAGAAAAAAGTGGAAAAAGAAAAGACTGGAAACTGTATAAATTTTTAGGGTCAATAGAGCAACAGTAGAACAAGTTGAATAGTTAAATAATTATTTTATTTATTTTACTATTTCTATTAACATTGGTACGAATATAAAATCAGGTTGCAACAGTTGTTTTACGTTCAATTTCAAGGCAACAATACAACTCATTTCAACTTAAAGACTTATAAGAGAGTAACCTTGAAAAACTTTCTCTCTCGTAATATATAAAAAGCTTTCATAATATTCGAATTTAAGGCAATGAGTAAATGTTGTTAGTCCTTTTTTAAAAGCAAGAACATGAAAAAATGTGATTAGTTTTAATTTAACAAATGCGATATGAGGACAAAAATCGGAATAACCCGACACTAGAAAACATAAATGTAAAATTTTTAAACAAAAATATATAAATAAACTAAAATTGATATAAATTGTTAAAATTGTAACAGAATTAGAAAAAAATACTAAAATATTTTAAATATATAAAAATATATTTACATTGTATATATGTATGTGTTAAAATATCTTTTAAATTTAATTGGATTAGTGTGCAGCTTGCATAAATCGGGTAAAACTAAACTCATTTGCACATTGTTAAGAACACAAATTTAAAAACGTTTTAAACGAAATAAAAATAAAATATCATAATTATAAGAACAAATATTTTGTAAATTTTTTCTATGTTTCTATGTGTATTTTTAACTCATCAGCAATATAATTTATCACAAACTTTTTTAACTTTTATATACTGAACCTTATGACTTTAAATAGATAAACTTATAAAACAAATGGTAAAAATAACTGTTTTTCTAACTAAAGGTAAGTGTTCAATAAACAATTTGTTTTTATTACGCTTATTGTAGTAAAATAATGCTGTTGATTTATCTTATATAAGTTCTGATCATGGTGGCTTTTGAATAGCAGGAAATTTTGTTAGTTGACCCTGTACAATTTTCAAGTAGTTATTTAGATTTTTTTGTTGCTCATCTGTGTTAAAAAAGTAAATACTGCAATAATCGATAGAGAACGTTACCAGAATAAATTAAAGAAATTTAAACATACTATTTTGAATTATTTCATATGTATTTCTATAGAGAAATATGGGAAGGAAATTAGGCAATACAAAATATATTAGATATCCGATGCGGTAGTCAATAAATAAATTATACGTATATACAATTTGATTTAAAAAATGTGCTTGTACTTCATTTAGCTAAAGTACGTCAAACGCTACATATCAGCTACAGAATAGACCTTCTTTAAAATTAGCAGATTATGGTCATAATTGAAAAAAACTTATCAATACTATTTCACACATTACTTTTATAAGAAGGCTTTATTTGGCCAAAAACTATTTAAATTGAAGTTTAATATCTAATGTATAAAATAACACTGAAAAACTAATTTTAAGTTTAAGATTTAAGATGCCGTAAAAGCATACTAATGAACAGAAAACATCAAAAACGAGAAATTAATTAGAAGTTTAGAAATCATTAAGTGCTTATACTTAGTTATAACCAATTGTGCCCACACACGTTGTGTGCGTCCTGATAATATTTTGTTCGATTTAGCTTTGAAAGCAATCCACACCAAATTTTAAGACTCTTACGTATGTAATTTTTATAAAGGTACCCATCCCTGGATAAAATTATAAAATTTATATAAAATTCTAGAATTCTAAAAATTGTTTTAAAGCTCTGTAAAAGACAGACAGGAAAAGAGTTACTCATTATTTAAAAACAGCTCTAACTCTTACGTAAATTTGCTTAAAATATACTGCTTTCAAAAATAAAAGATGCCTTAAAGTATACCGTACTTTTAAATAGGTAAAAAAAAGAGCATCCTATACTAGAATCAGATACCTCCTCACAACATATTGTTAAAATCCATCCAGTAGTTTTTAGTGATACGAACACAAAGAGAAAGACAAACACACAGGAAATGAGTTACTATTTTATTATATGTATAGATAGCCTATGTAGTGTTACGATGCCTGAACTAAAGGAAGCTGTGGTAATATATTTGATGACGAGGTATTTAAATATAAAGTTCTTATATACTCCAAAATATAAACATACTACACTCGTATAGCGAGTTTGTATAAAATTCCCTAGTCTCAGTCGATTTGTTCAACTTCTCTTAACAAACTTCTTACTAATTCTTTCAGATAAGCGCAGCCCTAAAATACTCTTACTTGAACGTAACAACGATCAATTGGGAAATTACGGGCCGGTGGATTTGAGTGCACTTCAATCTTCTTTAAATAAGTATATATGCATCTATACGGTGACCAACAGTACACTATTATAGTGGACAGTACACTATTGAGCCACTATTATTTTGCGTGCACTATTTGTACACTTTTTTTTATAGACGTCCATTTTGCTCACTTTTTTTCATTATTTCCAGAATATTTAGAAGAAAAAAAAATCAATTGGAGCTAAAATTGCATAAAATTCCTGTAGAAAACTGTACATGTTGTATTTTATTATATTTTTGATTATTTTAAATGGTAAAATATATGTGTAATGTGTGGTTTTCCGAAAAATCTCAAATAATATTGGAAATTTGGAAGAAATATTCTATTCTTATTCATAAAATGAAATTATAGAATTAAGTGTTTTAAATTTAAAATATTTTTAACCATTAGACTTGTGATCTTTAAAACAAAAAAGGGAAAATATCAGGGGATATAATTATGCATTAACTTACATAAATATTAAAAGCTTCGTATTTTGAATACAGTTTGTAAAATTTTAATATATTTATAAGTATACACTATTTTTTCTTGAAAATAATGGTCACCGTTATGCATACGAGGTATAATAAAAATATAACCGATATTTTCAATTTTCGTGAGGTACGTATGTTCGATTTCGCACATTTAATTTCCTTTTTTACACAAAACTTAATACAGGTTCTTTGATCCATTTTTTGAAATAGTAAAAAATCGAAGAGCACCCCAAAACACGACTAACATTTTTATCTGTCAAAAACAAACTGACAATCCAAAATGGCTGGTATTGTCAACATAAATATCAGACATGTGTACCAACATTAATAAAAATGCGAAAATCGAACATACGTACCTCACGAAAATTGAAAATAACGGTTATTTTTTGATCATACCTCGTATATCGCTATTTTTATGTTAACTAGTACCACGTGAAGCCTTTTGTGAATGCTCGAGTTTTTATTAGACCAGGGTGTGTCTTTAATCATTCGTAGTCTCATTTTCGCGCTTTTAAATAATTGAACCCTATTACTGAACGGCAAAACACCATAATCGTTTTAGCGCCGAATTATAAAGTAGAAGCTTGCAATCTAACTTCGGCTTTTGTGTCTGCCAATTCGCCAGGTTACTTGCACTGCTTTTAACTTCATTTGCTTAAATTTTCTTTTATGTGTCTTTTCTAGGTTAAGCGTCGATGTAAAATGTATGCCAAGGTATTTGACTTCCAAGTATTGAGTTTTGATATTTATTCCAACAAGAGGCATTATTATTTATTTATGATTAAAGGCCCAACATTATAAGGTTATTTAGGTCAGGAGGCATTATGAATATTTCAACCATAATTCCAAAAAAATTTATGGTATTGTAAATACATATTGGGATAATACTAAGGGTCTTTCATGAATACTTAAAAAAGCAGTGTCATTAGCAAACTCGATGTGTTTACTCGGCTGCTAGGTAGCATACTGTTCTGTACAATAAATATAACAAGGGTCCCATAATACTACCTTGGGGAACTGCTCATTTATTTAAAATGAATTATTCTGTAAATACAAACTTACGACCTTACAAATTGTGATCTGAAATACCAAACATATGTTTTTAATTGTTGCATTTGTAAGCACGTTATAATACTTCAATTTTATAGGGAAGTTATTGGTTTAGCATATGATAACTTACAATTTTTATGTTAAATATAAGTTAAGAATATATCTGCCGGCCCACATAATCATGATAAACTAGAAAAAATAAAAAGCTATACGAAAAATTGGTGCTGAGTGTTATCAGAATAGAACTCTAAAAGAGTAGTAATAATGTTAGAATTTAGTCAGCTATGGAGCTATAGGGTTTATTCAATGCAAGAACATGGAAACGCAGCTATATAACCATATCGAAAACAGATATATGAATGTTTTAAAATGGAAGATTCGTGATTCTGAAAAAAAGGCAATTAATTTCTTTAAATCAAAATAAAAGGCTATTGAGGTAGTATCCTGTTGCAATAACCACAAATATCGTAGATATCAAGGTAAAATTGATACCGCTCTATCATATTAACTGTAATAAGTCCCTTTCGATTGTTTCGTCTTTTAAAACTTAAAATGGACCGTTTAAGTCTTATTTTATAATGGAAATAATTTAGTTTTGCTGTTTTTGCTATATAAAATGAATGTAAATGAATATTAATATAAAGTAAAGCATTATGGTTGATATTTAAGATTTTCCTATGTGTGTAATTTCATTTTTCTGTTAAAGTTTTCAAATAATAAATCTTTTACATTTTAATAATTACTTATAGAAACTAAAATTGTTTTTATATAATTTGGGCTAATAACACGGCATTAAATTATTTTAAAATTATTAATTTCTTGTCTTCGCGGTATTTAGTTTCACTTTCACTTTCAATTCGTAAGTAAATCGTAAGATCTTACAAAAATGTCACAAATAATTAATAATAGATCTGAATAAAAAGCAACTTCCGCCTTAATAAAAAAAAACGTAGTATAATGATTGTTGTTAATTTAGTGCAAAGGGAGTTAAAAAGAAAGGAAACTAATTAAATGCCTCGTGATAATTAAAAGAAAATTAGCTAAAAAAAATTTGCATATTTTAATATCTTTATAAATACATAAGGTAAAAAGGTTTCTAAATCTTATTTAATATATTTCTAGCCATTTTTATTTAGTTCAGAGTACTTAATTATAATGAAAGTGTTATTTAATTTCTCATTTGCGTCGTGCTGTGTGCCACCAATTACGTAGCAATTTCTGGCAGAATTAAAGTTGTTACGATTAAATTCCAAAAGAATTATTTTCATTTGTTTTAGTAAAGGAAAATAATTAAGAAGTATAAAAAATAAGAGCAACAAATAGTCACTTTTTTTTTGCCTTAAACAAGTTAAATTCTATCGTCTATGATTTTGAAAAAAAAAAAAAAATTTTAAATAATAATATTTTACCACATTTTTTTTATTTTAAAATATTGCTTAAAATTTTTTTTATACTCCAGCTTTAAAGTGCAAAATAATATTTTTAATTGCCTTCATATAAGTATTCCTTATTTAGCAAGCTAATAAAAATTTATTGAAAATAAATCTTTAAAAATGGTAATAAGTGCAAATTCGATGAGGTATTATTTTACTTCCCTAGGTGTAAGAGGTCTGACCCGAAAGTCATGTGACTGTGATAAGGATCAAATAACCCGGCTTTAGTGGTCCAAATTTACAGCATTACTTACAAAGTTTACAAAAAGGTTTTAATTTAAGAATTCTTTATATCAGAAAAAATTTAATTTATTATTCTTTAAGTAAACAAAAAAAGAAACATGCATAAAACTTAAACTGTCAAACTCAATCAACTCGAAAAAAAAAAACAGTGATGCAAATAAAATTTTCGTGGTCGTTAGAAATTTACTATGTGAACTGGATTTGGAAAAAACGATTTTGATTATGTTTTCGATAAATAGGGTGATATTTTTCCTGTTTGTTTTGCGTTCTAAATATTTTATAGTTCTTTTATAATTTGTGAGATTTCCAAGTGTCTTAAATTTTAATTAACCTTCTTTCCTTACATCGCTTTGTTCATCAAGCCCTACAAAGAACCGTTGCACATAGTGGTATTTTACCAAACTAGCCGGACATTACTTTTTTTAGCTTATATTGGCTCTGTACTGAGTGCCCCTAGGTTAATGAAACTTTGCAGAACAATCTGTTATGGTCATAGGCTGTCAAAGATATAAAATAAAAAAATCGGATCAAGGAGAAAAAAGTTCCCCTTGGAAGAAGTAATCCTACCTCTGAAAAAAGCAAGTTTTTTTTTAATTTTCCCGTCATTTTGTTTAGCAATTACAACTTTTAAGGTCAAAGAAAGTTCAAAAACTTAAAATTGGACTGTAGAGATTCTTAAATGCCACTTTTATCTCCGCTCCCTTTTGTGGGTGGTGAAATAAAGAATTATTTAAAAAAAAAAAAATGCAATTATTAAAAGAAATAGATCAAATACTTCTTAAAACCATAAAATTTTTTTTATGGACAGGGGGAGGTATTTTTTAAATTTCTTGCCAATTTCCCAAAAAATATTCATTTTTAAGCTTTCAAATGCCTAACCAATCCCCCCGCGTCCCAAGAATATTATTAAAAAAATATTTTTGTAATTTGTTACTTTATAGTATTTCATTTATCGGAAAATTATTAATTTATTCCTAGTAATAACTTATTTATGATTGTAACGATAAATTTTATTTAAAACTATAACAATTAATTTATTTAAACAAATTCTCCTTTGCACTAAGATGATGATGAGTGCCATGGTTCTTCTTCGTCTGATTCTTTAAAGACCTCTTCCGAATCTGAATATGAAAGAAATTGCTTCTTTCGTAAAAGGTAATGACCTGTTTTGGAGTGGGTCTAGTAAAGAGTGGGTCAGAACTTAGCAAACGCCTATGAATAATATCTATGTTACACTGAACCCTTGAAAACTCTCTAGCAAAATTCTGGCTGTAAAGCCGGAAATGCTTGTTTCGTGCCTCAGCCGCTTTTTTTGATAATAGCCTAATAGGCAACAATGTCTCATTCATAACAAATGCACCAGGTATTAAAATCTTGTGCGTTGTAGGTATCACAGGATGCCACTCATATAGAGTAAAGCAAAGTCTTGCAGTATCTAATCAATAATCGGCAAACTCGTGCATTTGGATTTTGTGACCACTTTATATTACATCAATAATAACCTTGATTCGGTATATGAAATCAAACTCAATTCCAGTTATTTCTGCAGCTAATTCAGGATTGAAAACAAATCTTCTGCTAGTGTTACCATCGTTGGTGTTTCCAAATCCCGCTTTCGGTACACCCACTATTAGACGTAATTCACTACTAAATTTGTCTTGGATATTTTTTTCCTTGCGTTAGCAATGGCTTTGTCCGCATCAGATTTTATTTGCCATTTGTTCAGTGTCAGTTTATATGACAGGTGAATTCTGGCGTGTAAAGTAGATATTCCGAAAGAAAGGGCATCTACGTCTATATCTCTTTTGATATTTAAATTGTTTTTGTACAGGTAATAACAGTGTTAGATATAATGATTTAAATAAAAAATATCTACCTTCAGTTATTAAAAACCAAAACATTTTATGAATATACAAGGGTTTCTTACTCGTATTTACCTATCCAAGATAAGAAAAAACATAAAAAGGTAAAATTTTCAAAAAATTGCAAAAAAAATGGCGCAAAAACGCGCAACGTTTTTTTTACAGTAAAAAAGTTGAGATCGTATATTTTGTAGTGATATATAACATTTTTGGATCACGATGGGTATCACTCTTAAAAAGTTTTCACTTTTTTTGACAAAAAATTTTACAAAAAAAAAACTTTTTTTAATTTTGAACGAAATTTTTCATCATTAAAAATTAAAAAAAAAAAATTCTAAAAATTAATAAACCCTAATAAACCCTTTCACAGAAAAAAAATCAATACAAAATCTTCATTCGTTTAGCCACCAAAATCGTTTAAAGTCAAGTCAAACGTATGCGATTTACTCAACTTTTCTGATTTTAACAGTGTCACAAAACGACAAATCTCAAGCAAACGCCTTGAGAATTTTGTTGTCTGTCGAGATGCATACTTAAATTGTAACATTTCTCAAAATTAATTTTTGGCCTAATATCCGGCTAGATTGGCAAAATACCCCTCTGCGCGTTGGTTCAAAAATTACATCTAACTGATAGTGCTAAGATGCTTAACTTCGCTAATAATATTATTAATAAATGTGGTAAAAAACAACGATGGGTTCTGAAGTTCACTAAATATGAACATCAAGTTTGTATAAATATAAGAATGCTGCAAGAACGCTTTGGTTTTAATTAAAATCGATTGAGAAACATTTCAACAGACTTAAACTTGCCTTCTCTTAGCACCAATTGGAGTTGTGAAATTTTTATTAAGGGGCTACTTTTGACAAAAGTATACAACAAATTTTGCCTCCTGTTAAGAATAACGAATAACAAAATACGATAATACATATACAGAATAAATTCCAGAGACCTTATTCCAAGACTAGCTGTGCCCATACACGTTGTGTGGGGCCGGATAATATTTTCCCTAAGCTTCGTTATGAAATAGAATTCATTTTTTATTCCAACTTAACAAAACCTTCATCACATAACATATTTTTTTTATTTTATTTTATAATTTTTGTGTAACGGTAGAATATGATTTTATTAAAAATATTATGATTTTAGAGGAAATCATAATATTTTATTAGAAAAAAATGTTAACATAAAAAGACTTTGGACAACGGGCGGACACATCTTAAATGAAGCCTTAAGCAAATATTAACAATTACCAGACTCTGTGATGAGAATACTTCATGCATCAGTCGCCAGCCTGAAATCACTACTTTCGAGAGTAAGAGGCTAGAGACACCGCGATGTGTAATGAATGTAAGGTATTCGTAAATTTATAGCCAGATACTAAAACTCATTGGGCAACTAGATGTTTTTCTAACAAGTAAAATTACAAGGTTTCCTTTATTAAATGCTATTATTATTAAATATTATATTAAATGCTATTATAAAAATTTCAATACAGTTTATTCGAATTCGAATAACAGAAACCCTATACATTCAAGTAAAAAAATTTTAAGGGTGTCTTATTAAACATGCTAAAATTTAAATGCCTTTAAAACGTAGATGTTTCCGTTTTATACTTTTGTTTAATTTTACCATTAAAGCGTCACAAGACAAGAAAATTCGTAGTATAAGAAAATGCCACGAGTATAAGAAAATGCCAAAATAAAAATTTTATTATAATAAAAATAAAAATTATTTAAACGAATCGTTTATTTTGTTGACTCAAAAAATAAATATTCTTATTAAGAGTGTACTATAAAGAAATAATGAGGATGCTGAAAAAGTTTGGTAAATTAATATGTTGAAAAAAAATAAAAGAGCAGGAACGCGTGACAATTTAAATATTACAGATTCTTTTATTTGATGTTCATGTAATTTATTACTGTTGTTTTTTTAATAATTATTTCTAATGATGCTTCACAAAGGAGTGGTGAGGTAACGATATTAAAAATATTTAAAAAAAAGACCTTAAGCTAAAAAAAATTTAAAGAAAAATAAAAAATAACAAAAATAAAGAGGTAAAACAAACGACATGATTTTCAATGATAGCCATTAAATGTGTACGAAAAAGGTTAAAAAAATTCATGTTATCATTCAGATTTTCTCTGTTACTGTTGCCAAATTGTTGCCAGCTTTGAAACAAAATCCCTAAAATGGGTAATTTTACTCATGAACGTCACAATCTCAAATAACTATTATTGTTAAATTTATGGCTGCTGTTTAAAACTAGAAAAATAAAAAAAAAAATTAAAAAGAACGTTAAAATCGTAGTCTTTATTGTATAATTTGGAAACATAACCCTTGTTTTCTAAATCAGCGTAAATAAATAGGTTTATCTCAATTATTATCAAACCACGATCCCTTTATGTTATCAGCGAAGAAAACGTGAAAAGAAAGAAATTGTTGGAGAAAAAAAAAATAAACAGAGTAATAGAGTTTTACCAAAGATGTAAAAAGCGTAATCCATTCACATTTTTCAATATGTTTTTCAGTGCTAACCCATCATCCTATCATTTTAAGGTACTAGTGCCCAAGGTATTAAAGTCCACTAAAAGAGATATAGTCAAGACTTAAAACGAAATCCGTTCCTCTTCACCCTGAGAGGTTTTGCAAAAGTCATTAGAATGCTTCTATTCTGAAGGTAATAACATATTCTCAGAGATTAGATTTATCCAAAGTTCGTGAAAGGAACACAGTATAAGCGTTAAGTTTCCAACATTTTTACTTTTAAAACTTTAAGTTTTTTATTTCCAGTATATATAAATACACAACAATTTACATTAACATAAAACTTTAACTTAAAGTATAAAAACATTTGCCCTATTCACAAGCTCTGCTAAGGTGTAGGTAGTATTGCATACTACATACATACGACATACTACATACATACTACATACATATATTACATACTATTAAGAGCACAGAAACAAATACAACGTTTGAAAAACATATGAAAAAAAGTACTAAGTGTTGTATCGCATGTTTGCATGAAAATTACCAAAAACACAGCTAGCACCGTTGTATTTTGTTAGCACTTAGCACGTACTAGGGGGCAATTGTTTTCAAAAGCAAGAAACAAATGCACCAAATTACTTCAAATTACGATTTAGGTCTAAAAAACGAAATATTTGGTATTAAATTTATTGGATTGGATTATTAAGCCGCGTTTAAAATAGTACCCTCTAGTGTTTAAACTAAAACAGCTAATACTAAATCTGCAGTACTATTTTAAATGCGACATGATAATGATGTCTTCACATCGAAAGCACTCGCAAAACGTACCAAATCAACAGCCAGTGTCGACGTCTTTAAGCGAAAGGTATGAAAACAACGAAATATTTTTTGTTATTATATACACTGTACTTTATTTAATTTTTTATAAAACTATACTCTTGGGATTGTATTTATACGCATTTTATAATGTAGATATAACAAATAAGTTAAAAAAAATTTCCACTGATTGTGAAAACATTGTTTTTATAAAAAATGGGTTAAAGGGCTTTATGTATATTTTATATGTATGATGAAAAAAAATATAATATATTTGTCATATTCCACAACAAAATTAAATAATTTGTTTGCCTTTTTTTGCTATTTCTGTTGCATTAAAAAAATAAAAAAGACATATTTTGAAAATTATTACTTAAACTACAAAAATATTTTATTTTGCTTTCTAAAATAATAGTTTAGATAAATAAAAATAAATAAAATAAATAATTTAAAACCAGTGTCTATGCTTTTGTTTTTATTTATTTATTATCAAAAAGAGAATGGTTCGTTCTCTATATAAGAATGTTGAACAATTACTAGGTGTTTATTTAAGGGTGTTTATATAAAAGGTGACAACTTTACATTGAAATAATAAACTGGTATTCCATAGTTTAAAATAAAAAAATTGGCTTTATAAAAGGGATAATTATAAGCCTTTAGTATTTGAGTATGATATCGTGCATATAGAAGGCTCTCCACTGGGCAATTGTTCAAACCTTAGATATGAATCAATACATACCATGAAACTATTACTGAAAAGTTTTACGTAGATAGCCTTGTGCTAGGCTAATATTTGTCGTAGTAGCACTAGCCGTTTTGTTTAAATAAAAATGTATGTTAAACTCTTTGTTAATTTTTGAATTCCAACAATGTTATTTTAAAAAATATAAGGGAATAAGTCTCTATGTAATGTAAATATTATATCAAAACATTTATATTTTTATTACTCATTTAACTAAACTTAAAAATTGAGTATACGGTACTATAAATATCGTGATGCTCACTCAGAATTTGTGCCAGTTTAGCCATTAAAAATTCCTCAAAGAGTTTTGAACTCCACACAAAAAAAAAAACATATTATCATTGAATTGGATTATTCTTAACATAATAATATTGTTATTATAGAATCATATCATTATCATATGTTAGAATCATATCAACATATCATTGTAAAATAAAAAATTGTATTACGAAATATATTAAATAAATATATTGAAATATAGTGTTTTTATATATACATATTATAAAAAATAGCTTATTTGTAATATAGAATGAAAAACACATTTAATTATTTCTTTATTTTTTAAAGATTTGATATCAGAAATGACTCAATTCATGATTTATTATTTTTTGGAAAAATGAGCCCTTAAATATAGATTCTAATAATTTAAAAAAACTAAAAACAAAACTTCTAAAAAACAAACGTAACTTCTTTGTTTTTAGTCATACAATTTGTTTACTATAGATATAAAAACAATATTATTTTGGAATACTAATAAAAGTTTGGTTTAGGTTTTAAATCTGTGTAGTTCAAACCAATCTTGCTGAACTTTTTGTAGCAAGCATTTAATGAGTCAATAGTAACAAAAACTTTTTGTCATGACCATAGTATTGATTAAAACGACTATAAGTTGTTCATCGCAACCATATATTATTACAGAGAACATAAGATGGTTCTTGTGAGAATACCATAACCATATTCTTCTCTGCATATGCCTGATTAATGGATCAAAGAAATAATGTCCTAAAAAAATAATTATTTTTACAGCTACTGGGCACCTTCAACAGCACTTAGTTGCTGCATTTATCAATACTGCAGAATTTCTTGAAGTTTAGCAACTTCATTTTTAATACTACTAGAGTGACAAGACTTAGCCGAACTGTTGCTCCAGCATTTACTGCGCAATGCAGGCTTATGTATTACAGGTTTTGGTGAAACAATCATAGATATCTACGTTTGAGGAGGTCTAATAACTGCCGTTCATTTATACATTTCCCTTTTCTGTAAAGAGTCATTCTATATGTATAGAATTAATTTGTATCTGTATTATGCCGACCTAATGTTGCTTGCTGGGCAGATAGTTTAATATGATTTTAAAAATCAATAAGAGAGATCTAGTAATCTTCTGGTGTTCTTTGTGGTATAGTTTTCGAGGAGTAAACAGATTTTTTCTATATTTTGTTATACTTTCCGTATTTGTATTTTTTAGGTCAATTGTACGAGTATTCGATAAACTGAATATCCAGTTTTAATTTATTTTTATTTTTTTTTTACCAGACATATAAATTAAGCATAATTTTGTGAAAAATGTATAAATGTAAAGAAAAAATATTAATCTTTGCGAATACGTAGGTGTTTGTGTTTTTTAATTTTTTCTAGCATGACTCAGTAATCCGCAGTTGCTATTGTTTTTTGACCTCTTTGTTACAACAAGCAGTTTTGTAGCAGGATTTTTATAATAATAACTTTTCTGTTTTTAATGTTATTTAAATTGCCACGTGCTCATTATGAGTTCATTTGTAATACTTAAGTCATCATCCCTTTTTGCACGTTTGTGTTCACAATAATGATTTGGTAACATAAACAATAAATAGCAATGAAAGATAGGTGATTTACTATACGTTTAATAATAGATTTGATATGAATATGTAACGAAAAGATAAGTTTATTTTATCCATTGAAAACCTCATATTAATACAACATTAGAAAACTATTACAAAATAAAATGTGCAATAAAATAACTAAAAACAATATATAATATAATTTTACAAAAGTGAAACAAAACATTCATACATATAATAAAAAAAATAAAAAAAAAAATAACTGCAACTCAACAAAAACAATTAACCAAAACCAACTGAAACAAAATAAAATTCCACAACAACAACAACAAAATCAAAATCTACATGACAACAGTGTTGGCTCCTAACAAAAGGACCAGATCAGGGCTTTTATGGCTCTTTTTTGTGATCTTTTTACCATTTTCCTAATTTTCATTTTTTAACAAGCTTTATTTTATTTTACTGGTGGCATTGGCTTAACTGATGTTGGACTTCATAGTGGTGAGGGTATAACACTGGCCACTGGGTAGTCATAACAACAGCAGTCATTTCATTTGTTACCGGTATTATAAAATAGACGATCGATATGAGTTTTCTACATCAGCTGTTATGTCAGGACGATTTAAAATTGACTCCTGCAACATACGTGGGTTACGAGTGAATTTTTTCTCTATATATGCTCACGTTTGTCTCCATCGTCCAGATGTTTTCGCTTTATGTGAGACTCAGGTATCTGAAGATCCACAGGATTTTCACTTACCTGGGTATCACCTTCTATCACATTTCTGTTTCCTTAGGGGCCTTGTTTTGTACATACGCAATGAAGTTGTGTACCAGTACCAGCAATCATTAGGCACGCCTGATCCTGAATTTACCTGTCTATGGGTTAAATTCAAAATCAAGTCGCACTATTTGCATTTCGGGTTTATAAAAGTCCAAACGTGGGAAGAGACAAAACTTTATCTGGCTTCGATTCCCTTTCCGATTCCATATCGAAGATACTTGATAGTTGTCCGAACATATAAATTGTTGTTGCTGGTGATTTCAATATTCACAACTCATCTTGGCCTCGCTATTCGAGCCATACATCTCCAGAAGGCCAGTATGTTGAGTTATTTGCCGCGCACAACCACCTTGCGCAACAGGTGAATGAGACAACGCATATTTCGTGTGTTGAAGGGCACCGTAATAATACTCTCGATCTTTTTTTAACTTCGCACCCTCAAAAGTACGAAGTAAACGTTAATGCATCTCTAGGTAACTCGGATCACTGCACCATATCGGTTTCTGAACTTCGAAGCGTTTCAAAAGCAGACACGAAACGTTTAAAATACGTATACAATAAGGCTCGTTGGGCTGAGCTCAACGATTTTTTTTTGGCATTTTAATTGGAAACTTTGTTTCCTAGACAGTAACACTGATGCCATGGCGGAAATGGTTGTAAACCTAATTTTGCTAGGAATGAAAGCTTTTATTCCATCAAAGCAAATTTCGATTAAACCTAGAATGAAATCCTGGTTTAATCAGACGTGTAAAAATGCAGTCAGATTCAGAGAGGAAGCATTCAGTGCCTGGCGTAAAAATAAAAACGCAGACACTGATTCGCTACGCAAAAGAGCGAGATCTTCGTTTGCCAAAGTACTTAGGCGTGAAAAAGGTCTACACGATGAGCGTCTTCATTTGTCATTCAAAAGAGTAAAGGATAATGCTGGTTCCTCAATTCTGACTCTTTTGAAGGATGACCAAATATTCACTGACCCGGCTGACAAAGCTAACCTTCTGGCTGGTCAATTTGCAAGAAATTCCTACTTGCCGGAAAGCAATCAGCTACTACCCGTGCTTGACAGAGTATCAGTAACTATGCCAAAAATGTTCTTTCGTCCATTAGCGACTCTCTTCAGCACCTTGTATCATGCTGGTGAGTTTCCAATGTGCTGGAAGTTAGCTAATGTAACGCCAATTCCCAAAAAAGGAGAGGCTAACAACCCTGAAAATTACCGCCCAATTGCAGTCTGTTCTACTCTTTCTAAGGTAATGGAAAGTATGCTAAATTTTCATCTTGTCAAGTATCTGGAGTCCAACAGCTTACTAAGCCACCGCCAGTATGGTTTTCGTAGGGGGCGCTCTACAGGGGACTTGCTGGCTTTCCTTTCGAAAAAATGGTGTCAATCCATTCACCATTTCGGCGAAAGTAAGGTGGTGGCTCTTGATATCTCCAAAGCCTTTGCTAGAGTGTGGCATGGTGCACTCCTATCAAAACTTATTGCTTTTGGTGTCGGTGATAGCTTTTCTCGATTTATATCGAGCTTTCTCAGGGATCGCACTACACGAGTTGTTATAGATGGGATTTCATCAAATGAGTTCAAAATTAATTCACGGGTACCGCAAGGCTCTGTTCTCTCTCCTACCTTGTTTCTTATTTTTCTAAATGACCTTCTCTGTTAAACTTCCAACCCTATCTACACTTTTGCAGATGATAGCAGCATTTGCTATTCGTATTCATTCTGCAGACGGCCGAGCCTTTTAGAGATTGGGGCCAAGCGGCAAAACATGAATGATACGCTCAATCACGATCTCGTAACAATATCTAATTGGGGCCGGGCAAATAGACTCGACTTTAACGCTCGTAAGACTCAATGTTGTATGCTAACGCACCGGCGTTCGGCCGAAAGTGGTGCTACATCTGTAATTATGGGTGGTATAAGCATTAAGGAATCAGAAGCTTTTGATGTTCTTGGCATGAAAATCCAGTGTGACGTTCGATGGACTAAGCACATTTTTCAAGTCTCAAAAGAAGCTTTCAAGTGTCTCGGTTTTCTCAAACGGTATATTTCACCTCATCTGATCTCCTTACTAATTACACTTACATCCAGCCAAAAATGGAATACAATTCTCATGTATGGGCCGGTGCTCCAAAGTCTCTTTTGGAACTACTCGACCGCGTGCAGGAGAGGGCGAAGAAGTTTATAGGAGACAGTAGGGTATCCAACACTAATGATTCTCTTGAACATCGATGCAATGTGGGTTGTGTTTCGCTGTTTTATCGCTACTACAATGGAATGTGCTCTGATGAGATTAGGGAACTAGTGCCCGATATCCTCACGTTTTCGCGCACAACACGCTATTCATTAAGAGCTCATCCATTTGTGGTAGATTGCCCAGTGAATTGCACAATGCATTACAGAGAAAACTCGTTTTTTAGCCGTACAGTTCGCTTCTGGAATCATCTTCCTACAGAGGTCTTTCCTGTCAACTACAATGTTGGAAAATTCAAATCCAACATTGTCCACAAACATTACTCCCTCTATCCTCCTTCCAATAACCTAATTTCCTAGTTCTGGCACAATGCTTTGCATGAGCAGGGGTCATCCCCTGAGTGATGGTCCGAAATAAAAAAAATAAAAATTAAAAAAAAATTTGGCATAAATGTGTTTGAAATAGGGCAGGTTGAAGTAGATTTGTGTGTTAATCTAACCAACATGTTTTTTACTTGAAAGAGCTTTTATGTATTTCAATAGTGGTAGATATGATATCTTGTATATGTCTGCGGGATTAGCATATTGACAGAGATCCCAGAGGTCTAATTTTTGACGGCTCTTCCGCATATCGTCATAGAAAATGCAAAACGACCTACCTAGCATTGCCCACTTAGGTAGATAGGTCGTTTTACATATACTGTGACAATATATTCTGTTGAGTTTGTAAAATGCTGGGCGATAATGGCTTTAGGAAATCGTTCGTTTGTGATATATTGGAATAAATCAGTGACCGATGCAATTTTAACGAACAGAGGATGTGTTTCGAACCACAATTCGGATTTATTGGAAGCACGCACGATATATTGGTAAAAAAAACAATTTTTTCAAACAGAAAACATCATTTTGCGCTTTTCATTAACGTGTCTCAAGCATTCGACAAAGTATGGCTTGAATCGTAGTATACAAGTTAAAGCAAAACTTTCCTAACAATTTTTATAAGCTGTTAAAAAGTTTATACTTAAATAAGGATATTTCTTAAGCTCGGAGTTTGCAAAGGTTGCATCTTGGGACTCATTTTATTATTGTTGTGACACTGCTTTTTTAAGCATTAATGAAAGCCCCAAGTAGCATTCCAATATTTAAAAAACCATATAATTTGTGTGGAATTGTGTATGGAAAAATGGAGAATAAAAATTAATGATCAAAAATGTGGCTCATGCTCTCATATTCGAATAAATAAACCAATTATATGTTTATGCTCAGAGGAATACATCTTGATAGATGCTTAACCTGGAAAAGGCTCAGTGGAACAAAATTGACGCAAATGAAGTTAAAAGCAGTGCAGATATATTGGCTTACTGACAGAAATTTAACACTAAGCTTATACTGCAAGCTCCTGCTTTATAATACGATCCTTCAACCGATATGATGCTATGGCATTCAGTAATGGGATACTGCCTGAGCTTCACTTTTAGAAAAAAATCATATCCGCCAAAATAAAAATTTACAAATGATTACAAATGATTGAAAACTGGAACATTCAGAAAAATCTAAACGTGCCATTAGTTAAAGTAGAAATAGCGAAATATGAAGCAAGGTATAAAAGCTTGAAACGCGTCCAAATCTGCCGGCCTGTAATATCCTGAAAGATATTATCTTGGCAGAACATCAGAGAGAGGACCTACAAATGATACTGACGATTCTTCATTATACATATATTCATGATTTTACTTTTAGACTTGAAGTATGAATACTTATTGTTAGTTGCAACATTATTTATTGTAATAATATTACAATTTCCTTTCGCTATACAAGTTTAAGTTTTATATTTGCGGTTTTGATTTAATGTTTTCTGCTAAATCGTAAAAAGATATAATTTCTAGTTGCAAGTAATATAGTGTTTTTTTTGCTTTATTAATTTTAAATTATTGTGTGTATTTCTCAATGACTTTTTTTATTTCTTAGCATTCCTTATACCCTTGACTATGAAGTCGTAAGAATATAACAAGTAGTTTATAAAAAAAAAAAGTTTTTGCATAAAAAAGAGAAAAGAAAATTATTATACGTACTTATATTAAAAACTTTCGTAGATATTATAAAAGTGTAAAATCTTATATGAAGATATGATGCAAAAGACTTTACCATTACTAAAATACTATAAAATGAAGGCGAAACTTTTTAAGCTGAAGAACTTAAAAAAGGCTAGCAAATTAAAATATGTTATGTTTGTAAATGCATACAGGAAAGCAATATTTTTGCGACTAAATTCTTAATTATTAATTGTTAGATCAGACAAAGTGTAGAGGTAAACAATATCTTATTAAGTAATAAAGTAAATTATAATATCTATCTAAATATCATAAGTTCTTTATCATGAAAAAGTTGTTCAAAACTTGTTTACCCACACAAATTATAAACAAGTTTATTAAATAAACAAGTTTATTAAATAAACAAGTTACACAATGGGCACGTTCATAAGCCGTAACGTCGTAACGTATTGTTGAGTAGTTTCTCTCTACTCAACAGTTGTGTATTTTTTCTATCATGAATTTTTTTTTTGCTACATAAAGTCAACGTGTTGTGCTCAGCCAAAACAGCAAATAGAAGAGAGTTATGCCGTTGCTTCTCTAAACTTATTAATTAGTAATTACATTAGTTAATTTAAATTATTTATTTTAATTGTTTACACTTGTCACCTCTTTATTTTGCAGTTATCCAGACATAACTGTTGAGCTTAGCAGTTTCCAACAGTTTCGTAGCAGTTGAGCTCAACAGTTACGTTTAATAATTCACAGTGGGAACAATAAAAAGTAGAGGAGTCAATAAATGTGGAAGTTCCAAACCGCAGATTAGATTTGTCTAAAGTTTGGAAGATTTTTAAAGCAGGAGTCAGGCTTTATAAGCCGTATCTCGGTGGTCTTGTAATTAATCATGAACGGCACTACATTAGGTAACCAACATGGATTAAAAAATATCCTAGGCTTATAACTTTATTAAATGTTATCCGATTTGTCAGAAAATATGAATTAATATTTTCACATTTGTTACCGCACTCACTTATATATTAGACTTTAAAGAAATAATAAAATATTTCAGTTTTTATTTATTTGATTAGAACATTTTATTTTATAGTTCGTTTGTAATTTAATAGAAACCATTCGATTCTTAAAAAAATTCTAAGAAAATTCTTTATTATCAGACTTCAAAGGCTAGACTCCTCCTCTGGCTAATCCATTCGACAGTTTAGAACTTACAGATTTCTTACCATTTATTGCGAAAGTAACCACTATGCAATGCCAAGCAAATAAAGGACGAATATATTTAAGGTTAATGCAGAAAATTTTCAAAACCTCATGTATAAAAAATATCTTTTAATTTGCTTTCACCTTTTTGAATTCTTTAAACATAAAACTCATAATTGAAAATGCAAAACGTATGATTAAGCTGCGGTAAATGCACTGTTGATAGTGGGAGTGCACGGAATATGCTAGTGGCCGGTAATAATAAATATTTCTGTATTCTAAAAAAAATATTTATTAAAAAAATTCAAATGGTAAAAAATTCCACAGTAATAATTTTGTGCTTTACAGAAGTATATTTATAAAGAAAACACATAAGATGATATGGTTTGTTGGGGTTTTAAGTTGTAAGCAGCGTTGCCATTATTGTGCTTTTCCTACCAAATGTGGTAGAATTGTTGCCATTATTGGACTTTTCCTACCAAATGTGGTAGAATTTTTTTCGCTTGGTATGATATTAGGTTGTATAAAATTGTAAATTTTAAATACAAATCGAAATTTAAAAATTTTACAACAGTGCACGTAAAGTAAAAGCCTAGAGGTTCAAAATTTTCAGCTCACCTTTGTTTTATTTTAAGAAGCAAGTTTTTAATAAACTGTTGATTTTCTTATAAAAGTTTTTTTTATTAAACAAAAATCCTTTTAAAAATATGATTCGATTGGCAACAAATCACACTAAGGTAAAGGATAGTGAATTTTGAGATTTACAACCTTAAAAATTAAATTTACTTATTTTTTGTTCATTATACCACTCCATTTTATTAAAGCTATTGTAAAGGAACTTTATGGTAATATTTACAATTTATTTCGTATAGTCCTAAAGGAATTACTGAGGTGCTTTGATACTGAATTTTTTAACCCGCTTTTCTCTTATGTAAAGTTTATAAGAACTATTGAGCTTGCAGAATATGAGTCTTATTAAAAAAAAACTCAATTTTGTATCTACATATAGAAATATGTACTATACATCATTATCTCACTAAAGAATTCCAGTAAGAAATTAGTTTTATGTTTAATTCTTAACTAATTTGAGTAAATTTGTAAAAAGGCCTTTAACAATTGAAAATTATCACTTGAATATTTAAAAATTCTTTGCACAGAAGTTGAAATTTTCTTTGATACAAATATTAATTTAAACGAAATATATGAATAGAAAATAAAAATATTATATTTTTGGTATAAAATTACTTACAGTGCTATTCTAAAAACTATAACTTTTATCATTGATTACTGTTGTTATATTTTATTGTGTAAATAACAACAAAGAATAAAAAAGCTTTTTTTATGAAACCTAGAATAACAAATTGTTTTTCTTGTCACAAATATTTTTACTATCACAACAATAATAATTCGAGAATAGCACTGTTAATAAAATAAACTCTAGATACGTATTTATGCATGAAGATATTAAACTTTTACAAATTTTAATTCCTTCCAATTATGTATGTTTTTGAATAGCTTTGAAAATATGGTAGATTTAAAAAAAAAATAGTAGAATGAGACTTTTTCCAGTGGCAATACTGGTTGTAAACATAAAAATGTTTTTATATTAAACTCAAAGTGACTGAAATGAATTTAATTCCACATATTAACATAAATAAGCTTCATGGCTTAAGAACTTAAATTAACGGATATTAATTTTGATACAAATTTTAAAAGTACGTCCAAATAACAAACAACAGATTTTTTATAAAATGTCAACATCGCATCTATTTAATATAAGTTAAAAAATGTATAAATATGTAATTTCAATTGCGATTTGTGCATTAACATTTACTTAAAAAAGATGTTTTAAAAAATGTTCAACTTGACTTCACTATCACACGATAATGCACAGTAGGGGATATGGAAAAATATGAGATTTTTTTTCTTATTATTTATTGCATTTCCAAAGTAGATGTGTAATAAGTGCTTAAATGTTAGGACTAAAAATAAAAGTAAAAAGAAAAAATTAAAATATGTATACTTAAATCCATCCAGCGCTAGACAAAAACTGTATGAGAACACGGTTGTTGTTATGATTAAATTGGTCCAACTCAGTGATGTTCGGCCAAAAGCGGGAATAAATCTGAGGATGTAACGGATTTAATTAAAACTTCACTATACAAATGTTAGTTTTATAATTGCGGATGTAATTCAATTTTATTTTATCTCTTCCGCCAAATGCACCCTGTATAACCTCTAAACTAATTAAAAAAAATATATTATATATAGTCGGTAAAAGTGCTAAATCCACTTTTCGTCAAAATTGAG